>JAUEJL010036855.1:0-21117 GCA_032274825.1 Drosophyllum lusitanicum
TAATTACATGTTTGCCACAATTAATATAAACCTTTGATTAATTATGATCAATGGCTACAAATGGTTCTCGCGGTTCTTGCAATAAAACTGGTTCTAAAATGAACCATCCCCTATATATATATATACGCATTTGATTTCATTGATCGGATGGTTTAAAAATTGTCACTTTTTTCGGCCTTTGATTTGTTGATCGGATGGTTTAAAAACTGTCATGTTTTTTGATTATATGTTTAACTATATACTTGATGCATCAATACATATAAAAGTGTTTGATCTGATGCATCAATGCATACAAATCTTTATATTGTTAATATTATAGAAATAATTTTGATTTTAAAATTTCGGATGTAAACTTGACTTTTGGGTAGTTATGGGTGAACATGAACATAAAAAAGAATTGCTATATTACAAGTTTACCCATGTATATATATATATCCTTAATTTGTTATGTATATATTAATCTGGTGGTTGCATGTCAAGACTGGAAAACAACAAGACTTTGATGATCAAGCGTAGCTCAAATGCTCGATAAAAGCTAGGTCAACTCACGGTCTTTTTTCAACTAATAATTAATAATCACTTAATTTCAATTGCACCAATCTGATCTAGCTAGCTGAGCATATACCCCTTTGATGCGTGTAGTTGTGATATGTGATTTTAATTAGTCTATAATTAACTTATCTTAATCTTAACAATGATACTTAATTCGGTATTAGAGGTATGGGGAGGTACGAAGTAAATAATTATAGATTTCTTAATTAACGATATGTTTTACTTTTTTAAACTATGTATTAATCATGTTCTTCATAGACCAATGAAAGATCAAATATACAAAACAAATAAACGGTAACACTTAATTAAACCACTGTACGTCTAGAAAATGACATTAACGTATTTATATATATGGTTATATATAGGCTCTCTCTCTCTCTTTCAAACTCTCTCTCTCTCTCTAGTCTCTCTCTATATATATATACATACATACAGAGAGAGAGACACACAAGTATATACAAATGCACACACGTACGTCGTGTGCAAAGTAGCCAGATTGATCAAGAAGCTGTATACATGCTCGCTCGCCCTCGCTCTCTCTCTCTCTCTCTCTCTCTCTCCGTGAGTGTTGGTTAAGTTATAAGAGAGAGAATTGAATCTTGAATTAGTTTGATGGCATCAGGAGAGCCTTCATCATCATCATCATCATCAAATCTAAACATAATTGTGCACAAAAACCCTTCTGAATCTCATCTTTCTCAACTCGGCATCAAATCTTGGCCCAAGTAATTTCCCTCTCTCTCTCTCTTTCTCAAGTTGTAGTACTGTGTGCATGTAGACTTGCACTCACTATACATATATACATACATACATACAAGAACTAGTAATATATATTTAGTGTTTCATGTACCGATCATTCATATATATATAATCGAATTAATTTTTTTTAATTATTTTTAAATTAATAGGTGGGGATGCTCTCCGGGGAAGTACCAGTTGAAGTTCGACGCGCAGGAAACATGTTATTTGGTTAGGGGGAAAGTGAAAGTGTACCGGAAAAACTCGTCGGAGATGATATCGGAGTTTGGTGCTGGAGATCTTGTCATCTTACCGGAAGGCCTCAGTTGCACCTGGGATGTCTCCGTTGCCGTCGATAAACACTACAAGTTTGAATCATCATCTTCTTCTTCTTAATTAATTCTTCTTCATAACTAATATATTTCTAATTATTCTATCCATTTTTAATTTTTTTTCTTATTATCATGCATGTCTATAATAAAATAATTTAATTGCTAGATGTAATTATTCCTAATTAATGGTCTATCTCTCTCACTCTACGTATTCATCGTTAATTTGTACGTGATTTTAATTTTATCACAATATTTTAGATCCAAATTTAGTTAAGTAAGTTATAATAATATTTATTCAATCATGTTTCATAGTAAAATTAAAAAAAATAATACTATGCAAACGTCACTCAATATTAAATTTAAGTAAGAGCCATTAAGTAATTGTTTTTATGTTTATTAAAATTGGCTTTTTGTAATCCTCAAAACGAAAGTGAATTTAACATTTTTTAACACTGTGGTAGTAAGTGATGAATTAGTAGTCAAAGAATGTGGTCAAATATATTTTGGTCAATGCACGTCCCCTTCAGACTAATCTTTTTTATGTGTAGCTTTTAATGCCACTTTGACTGGTCAACATTCCCTCATGTGTAGATTTTTTAAAATGTTACACTTCCAACCCTTGATCATTTACAAAACTCATGCCATGTCCTTCATTTTGATTAGGGGAATTAACATGTTCTATATTTTTAATCCTCCTACTTAATATGTTTGCTTATCTTTTTACTTAACTAATTTAACACAAATATCAAGATGAGATAACAAAACAGTATTGATACATTATTGATAAATTGTTAAAACCTTATTGTGTTCATTTTATCATTCTAGTTTAAGTTTGCTTTTAGATGTATTTGTCTGAAAGTACTAGAACCATTATTGTACATATAACCATAGTATTTAATCTATAGTTCAGTTAACCCTAATCAGGGTTTTCATAATTTCAGCCGTATATGTCTTTTGTTCTCTGCTTCATACACACATACGTACGGTTCGATAAATACATTGATTATCATTGTATTCAAGTTGAAATCTTCGATTGCTGTTGTGATACTGATTGAGATCATGCATAAATTGCTAAACGGATAGAAAGATATAATAAAATAAAATAATTTCTTTATAACTAGTGATACAATTTACCATAGACAAATTAGATTATAGGGCGTTCTTCTTCTGTCTTTTTTTAGTTCGATGTTAACGGCATCTGAGTGAATGATGTGTGTGTAGAACAACTGAACAAGGACTATACAATACAAATATATAATAAAGTGAAGTTCTTCTTATAATCTTATGCTCAATTTAAAAAATTGTAAATATTGTTTTACCGATTTCTCTTTGTTGGATGGAAATAACTCAAATAAGTGTTCGATAATTATTTTTAATTTATTACTCTTATGACTAATTAAAGCTATTACTTCATGAAATACTTTAATATAAAATAATTAATATCAATAGTCATATGTGTGTATACATATATATGTATAGAATTAAGATCAGATAAGAACATTTTTAAAATGAGAACAGAGAGAACATTTTTGGGCCTTTGATTTCATTGATCGGATGATTTAAAAACTACCACATTTTTTTGGGTCTTTGATTTCATTGATCGGATGGTTTAAAAACTGTTACATTTTTTTATCTTCTGTTTGACTATATATCTGATGCATCAATGCATACAAAAGTGTTTGTCTATATGGCTGAATTGATGTCTCAATGCATACAAATATTTAAATTGTTAATATTATAGAAATAATTTTGATTTTAAGATTTAGGATGTAAACTTGACTTTTAGGTAGTTATGGGTGAACATGAATGTAAAGGAAAAATATTAAATTACAAGTTTACCCATGTTCTTACTGTTGTGCATCTTAAAAGGGTTCTCCCTTGAACCTCACCCTATATATATAGTTTGGTTCAAATAAAAAGAAAATTAAGGTAAAAAAATAAGGATTCTAAACATAACACATGACATAAACAGTTAATGGGCATTTCCGGTATCTTTGTAATTAATCTAAAGCTGTTCCTTTAAATTTGCCCATCACTATAATACCCATTTTTTTGTAAAATAGTGATAATACTAATAAATAGATATTAGGGGTATTAATTCTTTAATTATTTTTGAAGAAATCATATAATAGTGGTATGTGTTAATGGTTAGTTGGGCCAAGTATTAAACACAACTTGGTGTAGGCTTCATAACTTATTATTAGTTAGTTATTGCTAGTTCAAAGGAAGTATTGGGCTAAGCTATAAACATTAGTTATGTTGGGCCTTAGGCAAATTAGGAAGGACACCACTTAAGCCAATGACTACCTTAACACTCTTTCCTAACCGCCGCCTCCTTCCCAATCGACGTCTGTGAGTTGAGTAACCACTACTGAGAACGACCAAGGAAAAAGGTGACCGAATCGTGAGTTGTAGGTGGCAATCGAGTGGGGAAAACATCAGGTTAGTAATCTCCACCCTTCTACAACCATCTTACAAGTTAATGATGCTTTGAATCATCGATTTTTGGGGGCTGTCGATTTGAGGTCTAAAAACCGAGAACTAAACTTCTAGAACACTTGATTAAAATGCAATTAAATGTAATGGATTTACCTAAATAATGATAGGAATCCATAGGATTATGAGTTAATCAAAATGGATTGATATGACCAAGTTTGGATTGTGAAAAGAATTTCTTATACGCTACTGTTCTTACCTGATATCACGAATGAATCCTCGTAACACCCGTTAAATTGTTTGCTTTGCTGGGGCCTTGGGGCGTTGTTTATTAGGCCTTAAGCCCATTTAACATTTGACACACATATATATATATATATATATATGTTAGTTCTGATCGTGTGTGTATATCTATACTATATTATAAAGCATTTATGCCTATTATTTAAACTCTTAAATTTTAAGTATTCTGAAATTACTAAATTACCCCTCGTACAAACTAAATGAAGTAACTATTAAATAAAGTTAATATGATTCTTATATTTCATTTTAATAACTAAACCTTCCATTATTAAAAAATATCAAGTCAAATTAACTTAATTATTAAAAATATTTTCATAACCAAACCTATTCTATCAAGTAATAAATATTTTAATGCAATTATTAAAAAAATGTATATAAGTAGACCTCATAAACTCAAATAATCTATAATCATAATTTATAAATATATATTTAAAACTTTTTAAAATAGCTCATATAATCAATAGTTTCAAATTAGTTTATTCTATTTTCTTAATCTCTTAATTTTAAATAGTTTCAAATTACTAATTTACACTATGTATTTTCGTGCAGTTTACCATATTTTATAAGTAGAGACCATTTTTCTTATTTAATAATTCTCAAAGTTTATTTAAAAAATAGTAAAAGAGTTGATTGACAACATAAAAATAAAAAAAATAGAAAAAAGATAAAGAAAATAGACATGTTATCAAAGTAAAATTAATCGTTGTCACCGTACTAAAAACGGACAAGTTATCGAGTAGAAACTATTTGATGCCGCCGCATTGCGCAGGTACCATGCTAGTATGATTTTATGCATATATAGGTGTGAGTGTATATAGGAAAAAGTTCTAACGAGAATTGTTTTTTGTACGAGAACTTCTTGTAACATGATTAAAGACTCATTAATAAGGGTATTTTTAGTCATTTATATATTTATCCAACGACGGATTGTGTCCATGTAGACCGTCATGCGTCCATGTGGACCGTCATTAATGAGTGATACTTGATTTTTCTAAAATACCTCTCATTAATGAGCGCATTATTGAGTTATTAATGAACACTTACCGTTAATAGTCATCGATTCATTTTAATTAAGGAACAAGATGGGTTCTCGCACAAAAAATAATTATCGTTTGAACTCTCCCTATATATATTATATATATATATATATATATACTAACATCATACCCGCACAATGCTGCAGCGGCAAATAGTTTTATGTTACTTTCAAGAATGTAATGATATGTTGTTTGTGCGATTCAATGTCACGAAAAAGTTTTCTATAACAACATGTTCGTTTTTTTCAAATTTTCTTTTATTTGCATCAACTATTGTATTAATTTTAAAAATAAATTCTAAAAACATTAAAATAAGAAAAAAGATTTATATTTATGAAATAAGGATAGAGAAGTTAATAAGACTTTGAAAATTATGTTGATGTGTGTGGATAATTGTGTTTGTGTAAGAGAGTGTTAGTGTAGGAAAATATATTTTAAGAAATAAAAAGTTAAAGTAAATTAGGAGAGAGAATGAAATGGTTAAAAATTGAGTGGATGAGATTAATTTAGATAGAATAAAAGGTCAAGATTTTGTTTTGATTGAATTTTAAGAACTCTTAAAATTAAAAAGGAGAGAAAATGTTAAATGGTTTATATAGTAGTATAGATAAACAAACTTAAACGAACGGATAACTAAACGTTCATGAACATAAATGAACGAATGAGAGCTCTGTTCGTGTTCGTTTGTTTAATTAAACGAACGGAAAATCTTGTTCATGTTCGTTCGTTTATTAAACAAACGAACTTCCCGCCGAACAATTTCACGAACGTTTTATTCGTTTACAACCCTACAAATAAGCTAATAAGCCAATAAGCTAATAAACTTAAGCAAAGAATAATAAGCTAACCCAAACACCTCCTAATTGAGCCAATTTCATTTAAGATTATAAAAACACAAGTTCGAGCTCGACTCGTGAACCATATATAAAGCTTGAGATAAGCTTGGTCAAGCTTGGTTGTTTCAGAAGCCTAAACGAGCCTAAAGCTCGAACTCGTACTCGACTCATTATATAATAAATAATAAATATATAATAAAGTTGGAGCTTGTTTAAGGACAATTGAGCTCATTAACCAACAAGTCAACCAATATGCAAAGTTAAGCGAACTGGTATATAAAATTAAAACCAAACGAAAAATCGGTCAACTACTTATGAGAAAAAGAACAAGTATTTATCAACTATTGTAGTTAGGGGTAAGATCGGTTCAAAAACCGGATCGGACCGAAAAAGACCGGACCGGATCGAAACCCGAAATCTATAAAAAACTAGGACCGAAGACCGGACCGACCGGTCTCGGTCCGGTTCGTCGGTTTTTTCGGTCTATCGAATCAATTGTAGTTACAAAATTCATTGAAAGATCGACCTTGGATTTAATATAATTCAAAACTTTATTCCAAATATGAGATAATAAGTTAATAACAAAGTTAATTATAGACTGGTTTGCATTCAATTGATCGAACCAGTGTAAAGTACAATAAATTTACAAAAAAAATAAAATAATTATAATTATATGATTCTATAAAACCGTCATCTAAATTAAATAATATCACGCTTACAAACTATTAAGATAAAGTTAGTTTAATAATTTCAATATTTACCTATTTAAATTGTTTATAAATGTAACATCATCTACGTTAATTAATATCTGCATTACCAATAATTCTCGCTAGGTTTTAAATGTACGGATTTTGTAGCAGTAGTAGATAAGACAACTATTAAAGTGTTGTGAAAGGAGGCAGTCGATTAGGTATGGTGGATCTACATTTAAACATATATATATATTTTTTAAAAATTAAAGATAAAGTGTGAAAATGTGTTTGGTGATTTGAAATTAACCAGACCTACCAATTTGGGGGTTGGTGGCTAATGGCTTCAGTCTTCAGCCATCACCATGACCATATGCCATTCACGCACGTGACTACCACGTACGTTACTCATGGTTTAAGTTTAAGCCCAAATCTGAAAGCCCACTTGGCCATAATATTCAGAATTTGCAATTTGATCTTATATATCTATTTGTAAAAGATAAAAATATATATATAAATAAATAATGAGTGTCCTCGCAACGATTTATTTATATCAAGAATCTCCATAAACACATTTATGTTCCATTTCAGTTCTTATAGTTTTGGTCCTTTTGGAGTTTGGACCCCTCAAAAGTTCAAAAACTCTGTTTTCTTATATAATAATTAATAATTTACACTCATAGATAATAATAGAAGAGATGGGGTTAGGTGGGTTATCTTATTATCAGTCCAAGATTCGAAAGTGTGTTAGGTGGAAATCAATGGATGCACATATTTGATATTTCTTTCCCGGCCCTTTTCAGGGGTTCTCAAATCTTTTTAATTTATTAACTCAATCTTTTATTATTTACTATCTTATATATGTGATGTGATTCTGGTCAGAAAACATTGACATAACATTGAATTGGCGTGTAAAATTTTAATCGATTAATATACGACATAATAGCCTAAGTATATATTTGCAACACGTCTTTTTGCTCCCTATTAAAGAGGTAAATCATATAGCTTACGACATAATGTGATACATATGTTTTAGTCGTCACCTATTGATCTTCGTTATAGATTTTACGTTTATCATGAGGACTACTCGTTTATTATTATTTGTAATCAATGTAAATCATGTTATGACCTACAAATAAGGTGACATAATATTTTCCATGTAAATAAGGTAACTTATAGGGAATATCCTCATCTTTATGCCAAGATTGTTCTTTCTATGAAGGGGCCACCTACACTTTCATAAAACCAAACAATTGAAGGAACCCATCCTTTGAATAAGGGACAAAGAAAAAAGTTGTAAGATGAATTGCAAGGCATTTTATTTCTAAACATAGTATTTCCAAACACCCCCCCAAAAAAAAAAAAGAATAAAAGCAAAAGAGATATGTGGAGGAGATATGGAAGTAGACCTGAAAGGTCTACAAAGCTTCAAACACCACATACTTTACCCATCCCTCAACTCTTCTTTGTCATCACTTCTTTCATTAACATTATTACATTTGATTTATAAGTGATTTGTAGAAATATATTGTAATTATTAGCAATAATTTTGAACCCCAAATGTTTCTTTATTTTTAAATCATCTCAAATATTGATAATATTGGTCTTATTTATTAATTAAGATAAACATGTCAAGCATTTATAAATTATGAATATTAGATAACTGAATTCTTTATTATTATTAAATTTATGTATTTTAGTAATAGTTATCTAATCATTATTACGGATGGAGTACTTTTTTTGGGACCCACTTTGCATGTGTGACACAAATCAATTAACCCTTAACAAAATTAGATAACCTTACCCATTTTCAATGGCTAATATCCATCACCCAATCCATTCTATTTCAACTACAAAACAAAACCCTAGAAAACCAATAAATCCAATAACAATTTGGAAAGCAAGCAACCCTTGGCTTCTCTAACATAAAATACAAATATAGTGTCATTCATAGTAACAGATATTTTATACAATTTTAAAATATAAGGTGATTAAATAATGTAAATATATCTTTTTTATGGTGTACAAATATAATAGTCCCAAAATTTCCACACAGAAGAGCATGATAAGGTATCACTTGCATAGTTGCATCTCATATAGTTCAGTTCAGACTACATGTGTGTTTGTATTTAGTTAGCCAATGGATAAAGATCAAATGGTCCAATCAAAAAATTCAAAAATCCAGAATGATGATGTTATGATGATAACTTTTAAAATTTTACATTACTCAAAAGAACGCCTCACTAGTAATCAAACATAAAAATCACAAAACTTTGGAAAAATATGTTTCAATATTGGTACAAATTCAAGAGAACATCATTCATTCAACACTTCTAATCTTCACTTTTGATCTCTGTTCGATTTGCATGTAAGGCGTTCGATGAAAAGCATCAAAGACTAAAAAACCGACCTCTTATTGTTCATCTGAGCATTATGAAATCAAGATACTGAAAACTAACATCAATCTTCTTTTCTGTAAGTTTCCACAGCCCAGAACTTGATGTCGGGTCCAAACCAGCCTAACAAACTTCTTTAGCTGCTGCAATCACAGCTTCAACGGTGATCCCGTACTCCTTGTAGATTTTTCCAGCTGGTGCACTGGCCCCGAATTTGTCAATCCCAATGGCTTTTCCTTTGCTCCCAACAAGTTTCCCCCACCCAAAAGTTGATGCAGCTTCAATGCTAACACGAGCCGTTACACCCGAAGGAAGAACACTTTCCTTGTATTCATCAGATTGTTCATCAAAAAGTTCCCATGAGACAAAAGACACAACACGAACCGATTTCCCTTCTTTTCTGAGTTCATCAGCAGCTTTAACTGCAATTTCCAGCTCTGATCCAGTCCCCATCAAGATAACATCAGGCTTGTTACCTGTTGAATTGTCGGTTATTGTGTATCCACCTTTCCCGACACCTTCGATTGAAGTTCCGGGCAGATTGGGCAGCTTTTGCCTAGAAAGAGCAAGAATTGATGGTCTTTTTCTGCTTTCGACTGCAACCTTGTAAGCTCCAGCTGTTTCGTTTCCGTCAGCCGGGCGGAACATTAAGATGTTGGGCATGGCCCGGAAACTGGCTAGATGTTCAATGGGTTGATGGGTCGGCCCGTCTTCTCCTAGACCAATGGAGTCATGGGTCATCACGTAAATGACCCCAGCTTCTGATAAAGCTGAGATTCTCATAGCACCTCTCATATAATCAGTGAAAACAAAGAATGTAGCACAGTAAGGAATGAACCCAGGGCTGTGGAGGGCGATCCCATTACAAATGGCTCCCATACCATGTTCCCGAACACCAAATCGAACGTTGCGTTCTTCAGGAGTGTTTTTTTGGAAATCACCAAACATTTTCATTAGGGTCATGTTTGAAGAAGCAAGATCAGCACTTCCACCAATAAGACCAGGGAGAACCGGTGCCAGTGCATTAAGCATCGTCTGTGAGAGGTTTCTTGTGGCATCGCCAGGAGTTTCAGGTGTGTATGTCTGCATAAACAAGATAATTATTCAATGTTCTAGTAACCAAAGATTAATATATGCTATTAACGGGATGTTTGGATTTGTGATTTGAAAGTGATTATGTAATATTGAAAATAATCAGAATCACATAATAGGCCCGTAACTAGACTGGATGTGGGAGATAATGTTTGGATAATTAATTAATAATATAATCAATTATTTTAAGTATTTGAAAATTCAGGTGATTCAAGAAACCGAAAGAAGGGCATTCATGTGAAAAAAAAACGGCTTGTGAAATCCGATTGAAAGCCTTGAATTAGGTTAAAGGGGACAAATAGGTGAATAATTTTTTACCCTTAGATGGTGCTGAATCTGATGCTATAAAACTAACTAAATAAACTTTATATAAAATCTGAAGCAGAATTAATTTATCAATCATTAAAAACTTATTCTAGCTAGAATAACAGAACACTCACCGGAAGAGCCTTCTCCCATCCAGCAGGAAATACACCAGTAGTAATAGATTTCAATTCAGCAGCATCTTCAGGATACTTCTTCTCATACTCTGCAAATTTAGCATTCCATTCAGCTTCAAGAGCAGCACCATCAGGGGTATGGCGGCTCCAGTGCCTGCATAAAAGAAAACCAAAAATCAAAATCAACAAACCCAAATTCAAAACATCATATTGATCCAAGAAAGAAGATCAAGTTAAAGCTTTAGTAATAGAGGAGGCAATTTTAAAGCATTTACTTGTGAATGGGTCTATTTGATATTATATCAAACAAATCAAATAAAGAGAAACTTGACAAAAATAAGAACAGGCCATACAGGTTGAAAATCACCTCAAGTGTACTTTAATGCTTAAATCCAATTAAATCATTTAATTTGAAAAAATAGATAATTTTGCAATCATATCTGGAAGGATTAAAAAATTTGGGAAATTTCTTTCAGTTAAAATCGGCTCATATCGACTGATACACAATCAATGCTTTTGACCCATTACCTACTCAACCAACCCACCCAGCCTTTTGGCCATTTCTATTCTCAATTAATACAGAAATCAGAAAATCCTAGTTAAGAGTTCAAAGCTTTTGCATACTTCTTCACTTCATCTGGTACATGGAATGGCTCGTAAGGCCATCCAAGGTTTTGTCTGGTTGCATCTACTTCTTTTGCACCCAAAGCCGCTCCATGGACACTGTATGAATTCGCCTTGTTTGGTGATCCAAAACCAATTGTTGTCGTCACCTGCAAGTTAGCAGAAGAAAACCTTAAGAGAAAACACCAAAAAAGGACAACTTTCTATCAGGTTCTGCAATATCTATCAATTAGTTTACTACTAACCTTGATCAAAGTGGGTTTATCAGTCACAGCCTTGGCTTCTTTTATGGCAGCCCGGATTTCATCATAACCAGTGTTACCATTCTTCACCCAAATGATGTGCCACCCAAGAGCTTCAAAACGTTGGTCAACACTCTCGGTGAAGGCAATCTCAGTGTCACCATCAATGGAGATGTGGTTGTCATCATAAAAAGCAATCAGCTTTCCAAGACCCCAGTGGCCAGCAAGAGAACAAGCTTCATTCGCAATCCCTTCCATTTGACAACCATCTCCAAGAATGCAGTATCTGAAGCAAAACCCGCAATCATTTTTATCACAATCATTGGACTCGTAAAACATCCAAAATGGAATTTGAAACCTTACGTGTAATGGTCAACAATCTCAGCATCGGGTTTGTTGTAACGCGCAGCCAAATGCTTCTCAGCAAGAGCAAGACCAACAGCATTGGCAATACCTTGACCAAGAGGACCTGATAATAACAATAAACTTAGGAACAAAATTACTTTCTTGAAGATTTGGTAGTTTTATGTATACGAGCACAAACCGGTTGTGACTTCAACACCAGGAGTTTCAAAGTTTTCGGGATGGCCAGGAGTTTTGCTTCCCCATTGACGGAATTGCTTCAAGTCCTCTTCCTGATAATAGATACGATAGATCACTAACAGAATGATAGTGCCAACTATATCAGCCAATCAGTAATTACAATTTACAAACAAAAGAACACCGTATTGACTTGAAGAACTGTTCAAAGAGTAGTCATTCATTAAGTTGCAAAGATCCAGCAAGATCAAGAACCTCATAATGCTCAAATCATTGTGACTTCCTACCATCTTGATTGCAGAATTATTTTAACAGAATCTAAGATTGTGTCATGAAAATTAACACTCTTCAACTTTTGGTGAAGGTACTCTTTAGTGATCGCAATGAAAGAAGAAAAAAGATCTTTTTTTCAGGTAAAATAGCTTGTCTATGTCTCCACACACACACACAAACGAATCTTTTCCACATTTAATCCAACGCCCAGATCCCAGACAGACTACATGTCCCCACATAGAATTTGAGCCATGACGAAGGGATTCTTTTTGAAAAACCCAAATCCAAAAATAGATTTGATCTACTAGGACATTTCATCGAACACATAATAGACACAAATGATGAAGCAGATCACCTATGAAGATTTTATAAGTTTGCCGTAAAAAATCCAAAATTTTGTACTTGATTAGATACTCCAGATTGAGAAGAAAATTAGTTAATTACAATTGGAACACATAGAGATAAACGAAGGGCTTACTTTGACGGCATCGTAGCCAGCAAGATGGAGCAGAGCATACTGTAGCATACATCCATGCCCGGCGGAGAGAACAAAGCGATCCCTGTTGAACCAATACGGATTCTTGGGGTTATACCTCATGACTTCATCGTACAATATATGACCCATGGGTGCACAACCCATGGGCAATCCCGGGTGACCGGAGTTGGCCTTCTCCACAGCGTCGATCGCCAAGAATCTGATGGTGTTGATGGACTTCTCCACCAAAGCCGTATCGGTCTTCTCGAGGGTCTCCACAGCGGCGTTGGAAATCACACGGCGGCGAGTGGCGGAGACCTGACGGCGAGTGGGGGCGCGTGAGGAAGATGTGGTGGTGGATTTGAGCCCTGAAAAAGTGGGAATTGAGAGGGTGGACAGGGAAGTCGATTGTTGGATGGCAGTGGTTGAAGAGCCATGGCGGGGGACGGCGGAGCGAGAGATGGCGGCCTGGGAGAGAGTTAGAGAGGTAGAGGCAGCCATGGCTCTAAGTGGAGAGAGAAAGTAGAGGGGAGAGAGAGGAGTGATTGTTGTTATTATACAGTTGGGATGATTGGGGGTGGGTTTTATCAAGTTTATGATTTGGATGAAAATAGGGAGAGAGAGAAGATTGGAGAGGGGTGGTTGAGGTGAACAAAGGAGAGGGAGACCGTTGGATGGAATTAGTGGAGAGATCACAGCCGTTGAGTGAGGGTAGGAAATGAATGCCTTCCCTTCGATTGCAAGGTGTGGATTTTTGGACTGTTATCGAATGGTTTAGGGGTATATACCCTTTTTTTTTCTATTCTGTAACAAAAATTTAAGGTGTATACTCTTAGATAGATATTTTATATAAGTATATGTTATCTTTTATATCATAAGTATGTTTTATAAGGTTTATGTTTTTCTATAAACCAAAATATTAAATAATTGCTGTTAAAAGTAACGATATCATGTGAAAGGTAAGAAAAACATGTTTTTAAGGTTACAAACTATACAATGACTAAAACGATTTGCATGCTATCGCTTGTTTTTAAATGTCAATTGATTATAGTAAATAAATAAATAAATAAATAAATTTGATGGTTAATAAATAAAACGATAGTAGGTAGTCAAAAACTTTTATTCTAGTTATTGTTACTTCAAATGAAAACTATATATATATATAAAATTTTGGTGGCATATATGTTGCATAACTTTTTCACCAACCTCCCTTCTCAACTCTCACCTACCAACACCAACAAAAATATTCTTAAATTAACAAAGTTATTGATTTTCTCACTTATTATAAGACAGGAGGTGCATGTTACTGTTTGACATGCATGTGTAATAAAATGGTATCGTAATATATACATGTGTAAGTAAGTATATGTGGGGTTAGACCACTGTATGTAACGATTAATGAAAATCGTACACAAGGATGATGAACGGTATTATGGTATTGTATATAGGGGTAAGCATGGTGCCGGACCAGTACCGGTATCGATTTTATCGAATACCGAATTTGGTTTAAAGACGGTACTGAATACCGTACTGAGTATTAATATACGGTACCAAGTACCTATTTTACCTAGTTGGTTCTATGCTAGTCCTGAATAACGAGTCCCAAGTACCCATTTAGTAATATTCTATGTATCGAGTACAGGACCGAAACAACTTAGAGTGTCAGAAATAGAAAAGTGGGTTTGAGTTTCTAATAATGTGTGTGTGTGTGAGAGAGAGAGAGAGACAGAGACGTGGGAACTATGAGAGAGAAAGAAGTTGCATAAGTTTAGGAGATATAACTATTTTTCTAAATTATCCTTCTAACTAAAAATACACGTGACACTCTAATAATTCTTCTTACTTTTTTTACATTAATATTTTTTTTATTTAAACCTCATATATATATATATATATAGAGAGAGAGAGAGAGAGAAAAAGAGACAGAGACAGAGTTTGGTTCAACTAAAAATAAAGTTAATGTAAAAGTAAGGATGATTTTAGAGATGACATGTGTCAAAAGTAGTTAAAGGGTATTTTAGGTATTATCAAAATCCTTAATCTCTCTTCCTTAGTAATAGCTCTCTCTTTTTCTTAAATAATGACCCTTCAGTTTCATAATTCAAACCTTAAAACTACTCACGTAATCGCGCCTCTTCCCTCCGTGAGACTGTGACCACCGCCAATCGGCCGCTGCTAGTCGCCGAGCCTATCTCGTCCAAGCACCACAATCGGCACTGCTCTTAGCCGCTCTCTTGCATCCCCTGCAGTTTTGGAAGTTTTCTTATCGGAGGTAATCTTCTTCAATCACAAATCGGCCACCACCCACAATCACCCACCATCATCCTCGCCTATCTCTGTCGGTTGCGACTCCACTTGATCCCCTGTGACCACAACCACTGTTGGAAGTTTCTCTTGGCGATAGTTCCTTCGATCATCGTGTCTCATCAACAATCGACTTCGAAAATACGGTTATCAACAAAAAACTTTCAAATTTTGTTTCATCGTATACAATGGATAACCGGTAACCTGGTATTCAGGTCATCAATTGTATACAATGAACAAAATTTGTAATTTATATGTATTTTTAGGTACAAAATAAAGTGAATTGCATACAATGGTAATATTGGTAAAGTTTTTTGTATTTTTGCGCATTTTGCCCATAAAAAAATATAGAACATATAACATCTCTTGCTTGTATAATGCACAAGCTTCTACACTAACAAAAATAATATTTGATAGATTGGGTTAGAGTTTGAATATATGTTTTTCAAACGCTTATTGCAAGGTTTGATATTCACTACTAGATTAATTAACTGAAGTTAAGAATCATTAAACAATCATATATGTAACATAAGTACATAACTCTTTAATTGTTATTTAAAATAAAGGGTGAAAATAATTAACTTACAATCAACTTTAAATTCTTAAAATTAATATAACCAACTTTCATAATTCTATCATTATATGTAAACAACTTTTTTCTGTGTCTAATATTTAGCTACCATTGTATACAATGAACTTTTTCATAATTTTCATGGTATACAACAACTTGCATACAATGTGAGGATTATAAAAGTTGATTGTATTGTTTTTAAAAAAATAAAGTTGATTCTATACAATGATAACTAAGACAAAGTTTATTGTATTTTCATACAATTTACCCTAAAATAAATAATTTACTTAATTTGTTGCGAATATATAGTTTTTTACTGCAATTATTTATCGTCATAAAAGTATAGAAGAATGTTCAATATAGTCCATACTTAATTCATAGTCCTAAGGGACTAATTTTAGTCTTTGGATTAATGACATCAATGGTCCAGATTGTATTTTAAAATTTTGGGCGGAGTGGCATTTTCGTAATGTAACATCCGAAAACTCGGCCTAGTCGTGAGCGAGTCGGTGGTGAGTGATTTGTGTTTGTATTTAATTATGTGATTAGAATGAATATTTTATATCTCATGATTTTATGAGTTAGATAAACTTAGTTTTGTACGAGGGTTGTAGAAAATGCCTCGTTGTATGTTAATTAATTTTGAAGAATTAATTAAGTGGATAACGGTATGCTAGAAAGCAGTATAGCACACTACGTTTGGGATTATCTATAAAAGATAATATTGCCATCTTATTTGAATAATTCAATTGTGGAATTTATTATGAGTGTATGTATGTGTGTATGATGTGTAAGTGTATGTATGTATGAGAAGATGTACATGGAAATTGAAGTGAGCCACCTCATGCTTGGTTAACTAAATTGAAATTATATATGAGTGTGCACGTGTACTGAGTATATGTTTTGTGGATATGCTTGACTTAGAAAAGTCACCTCCTCACTTGGAATCAATTTTGAAAGTGTTTGTGTGTGTGTTTGCTTTGAGTTGAAGAAAGCTAAGAAACTCAAGAACTTGAATCTTTGAATTTGAGATATTGAAGATAAAGGTTAGTATATGTTTGTTATTGATTGTAGTCATGAATCTTGTGAATACTTTGATAAATTCATGCTGGGTTTTGATACTGAAAGCTATAACACCATTGTTAAAAGTTTGAAGAAAACTTAACATGTGGGTATTGTTTGTTTGTTGATTTTAAATGGATTTGATATGTTCTTGGTGTTTATATACATGTTATATGAAGTTTTTATGAGTTTAGAAGCGTTAGAAATCGTTTTCCAGCTTTGTATATATGATTGAGTGAATTTGGTTGGAGCTGGAAAATGAAGAAAAGTTGCAGGTTTGGTCTGGAATGTACGTGACGCGACGCGTTTATTTATGGAACGCGACGCATTCCTTGAAGACTTCGAAAAGACGCTAGGAGTTAGTGTTCGAAGTGGGTATTCGAAGTGACCATTCGAAGTAGGCGCTCGAAGGGACCGTTTGAAGTGGCCATTCGAAGTCGTGTAGCGACGCGACGCGTCAGAGGAAATTTCAAGATTGAAGCTTTTGTTTGTTATTTCGTTTAGATTGCATATTTTATGTTTATATTATATGTGAATCTGAGTTGTTGTATGTAGGTATACTTGAGATAAATATATATGAATATATATTTATGAATCAGAGATTGATTTCGTTGTTGTCGTGTTTTCAGAAAACATAAAGACTCAGTAACATTAGACCACTGAGCAAGTGCGACTGAGGACAGAGGTGAGTGGAGGTTTACTCACGAGTGGTATTGGTGGTAACGGTTATGGTTACTTGATATTGAGATAATTGATGACATGATAGACTGTTTAGTTTGATGATTGAGAATTGAATAACTGATTGTGTATTATCTGATCGATTGATGATTATGTGTTCATGATTTGATGACTACCGGTTATTTGGTAGAAGCCAGCTACGCGTGAATCAGGCTAGTAGTGAACCAGCTAAGCGTGAATCGGGCTGGTGGAGGCCAGTTAAGCGTGAATCGGGCTGGTAGAGGTCAGCTACGCGTGAATCGGGCTGGGCTAATCGCTATTGATCGAGTAGTTGTAGACCCTATGGTGCATGCGTTGTATCGGAAGGGATCTAACTGTGCCAAGTGGCGATGGGCTATCGGTAAACCTTTGTTTTGCCCTGCATTGGTTGCAGGTTCTGCAGAACCGCCAATCCTCTGATCTCCTTTGGACTTGTGTGGATGTTTGAGATTGTTGTTTGCTGATTATTGATTGATTGTGGTTTGTTACTGATGACTGTTTGTTAGTAGCTTCCATTCACTTAGCTTTGTGCTAATTCCCCATAATTGTTTCCTTTTTACAGGTTCGGTGAGTTCAGCTGTTTAGCTGGAATTGTGTGAGAAGGAGAATTTGACCAACGCTCTGATATTATGTTTTGATTAGAGACGAACCGTGTTTTGTAAATCTTTTGTTACACAAATGAATATTGTATCTTGTAAAATGTGAAATGTATTTGTGGGTGATTTCAAATATGAAAATTAGTAACGCTTCCGCAGCAATTAAAAAAAATGGCTTGGAGATTTCAATGTTACACGTAATTCACATGTGATGCTTTTACAAATTACATGTGATAGTATACTGAATCACCTGTGATTAAATATTATAATTTTAGGACTATGTTTTTTACATAGACTTTATTGAACACAACTCTAAAAGTATAATTTAGAACCAGATCGATTATCACATATCACAAAATTAATTATTATAATAGAAAACCATAGTAATCATATATGCAAATCAATATATAATCATCCTAAATTTTTTACTACTCTCCATGCATGGATACATTTTTTTTTTAATTTTTGTACTTTTGGTCTTTTGTGGCCATTCTTGTTCTTTTAGATAATTGTTATTAGGAATGTTGGTGGCTTTGTTTGACCAATGTATCTTTTACTTCACTTTTTGTTACATGTTTTTGTTGACTTTTGGTGACAAGATATGATACATTAATTACCACATTCAATATAAGCACAAGACATGTACGAAATTGAATTTTTATTTAGTAGAAAAATATAGTTAGCACTATGATTATAAGGAGAAGAAAGAACTAAAATATATCCAGATATAAATACTTTAAGTAATGTAGTTAAATTCTAAACAATTAAGATAAAATTTTATATTACATGTAATTGGCTTCAAATTCGTTGAAGTGCTTCTCTGATCTGCAACCTTCTATCTTATTTGACCTAGCTATCTTCTCACTTAATTTCTGGTTGTGGAGCACAATTAAGTGAGCGGAGGCGAGCAATTAGCAATGAAATATAGAATATCTAACAAAACAACCCAAAAAAAAAACAAAAACTAAATAGAACAACTAAAAGTTCTTCAAAGAATAAAAGAAAAAAAAGATCAAAATTTATAAAAAAGTAATGCAAAGAAAAAACATTTAATATAAAAACTATAAATTAAAAAATAAAGAAGTCAACAAAAATTAAAAAAGAACAACTAAAATATATATGTAGAGGAATTCGTATTAGAAAACGTAGAAATTAAGATAAAAAAGCAGGTACACACAACAGAGGAATTAAAAATCGAAAACAATAATAATAAATTAATTGACCAGTTTGGTAGGTTTAAACAAAAACAAACTTGACCACTCCATCTAACTAAAGTACGTACCACCTCCATCTTATACATGGTTGAAATGCATTTTTAATCACATATAATATTATTAAATTAGATATTAGATTTTGCTACATGACAAAAATGTCACTATATATTTTTTGTTATGTATTATAATAAAGTTTCTTTAATATATATCATTTTATTTTTACATTTTCATTAATCTTTGGATTATCCATTTCTATATATCTATCTATTTGAATTTACAGTTTAGATTGTCCGTCAGTAAAAGGAATAACACCTTACACCTACGTGTATTTGAAAAAAAACAGTATAAGTAAGAGTTTTTTTTATAACTGGTATCATACTTGGGGATCGTTTGTTTTTTTTAAAAATATTTTAATACATCTTAATCTAATTCAATAAGAGGCTTTAAGATGTAAAAGCTTTTTGTTTTTTCTTTTCATTAAGTCTGAAAACCTTTTAAAACTCCTTAATTACCAGAGATAAAAATACATCTTATTACCTCTTAACAGAATTTATGATTTATTCTCCTATAACAATCGGACTAATTCCTTCACTTGTTCACGCTAATATCTGTTTCTCCACTCCTCTACGTACATGGTCTTCTCCCCCTCTCAGTCACCGTCGGCCAACACATGCCGCCGCACATCTCTTTCTTAAATATTTTGGTTTTAATTCATTGTATTATTGTGGTTTTATATTTTTTATTAAAATATTTATTTTATAGTTAGAAAAGTTTATATTTTGTTAAAAATGTAATAGTTGAATATAAAATATCATAAAACAAATAATTACTAACATTCAGATATTCTAAAAACAAGCAGCAAAATATAAATAAACATTCAGACGTCAGAACCACCTCTTAATATTCAGATTCAGACATATAACTTCTTAAAAAACAAACGAGACCTTACATTACATTGTAGTTTACTTTTGGAGCGTGGTCACGTATCATCGCACCAAGTTCCGGGAGTGTCCTGCTATTTTTATTTCACTTTTATTAAAAAAACATAATATTTAAAATACACACATATTACAATTATAAAGTAAAATATACATTGTGAATTTAAAGACATTACATTTCTATGAATTTATTTTAAAAAGAATACATCAAGCAAAGGTTGTCATCTAACATCGTTCGGTCGATCATGTCAAAACTTGATATGCGTATTTTTATAACACAATCTTTCTTTTACAAATATGTACTAAACCTTTCTTAATTAGTAATAAATTTGCAACACATTATTACTCGGAGGAGTTGTGTTGCCATCATCATTGTGTATCGCAAATTTTTCATTTTCTACAATCATATTATCTAAGATGATGTGTGTGCATTATTTTTCTTATTTTGTTCAAACTAAAGTTCTTTTAGCGTTTTTACAATTAACTTGGAGGGCATGGAATGTTCGCTCGGCATCAATTTTTGCACTTTCTTGTGTCTTTTTGAACTTTTTAATCATTTACGGATTTACCTTCATGTGAAGATGAGAATGTTCTGACAAATGTAACCCAAGTAGTGTAATACCCGAAACCTCGAAAATAAATAAAAAGAATATTTTATTGAGAAAATAATATTGTGTTGGGTTATAGACTTAACGGTGGACTAGTTGATT
>JAUEJL010036966.1:0-21117 GCA_032274825.1 Drosophyllum lusitanicum
TATTAAACAAATTAAAAATTAAATAAAAAACCTCCATAGAAATATTATTTTAAATATTCTATCATATAACAAATATTATAGTACAAGTATTAGAAAATTTACATAACTAAAACTCATAAAATTGATAACATGTAACCTGAATTTATAAAAACACCCATATAAGTAAAACAAAAGGCTTAATTTATCATATAATTAATATTAGTTTACTTGAACTCTTAAAATTTAAGTAATAGAAAATTACCAATATAGTATTGTATATCCTTACATTTTTTAAAACATATCAAACCCAGCCACCAATACATTATCTCATACTTATACAATTTCTCATTCAAATCAACACAATTCTTAAAGTAATTGATATGTTTTCATCATCTTGTTTATAAATAGAATTTTTTTTCTTATTTTATAGTTTTTCAAAAGTTATTTTAAAAATTAACAAAAGAGTTAATAGATAATAAAGAAATAAATAAAATGGAAAAGAGAGAAAGAAAATGGACATGTTGCGAATGGAAATTATTCGATAGCATCATAGTACGTGAATATCATACCCTATGTTATCGAAAACGGACATGTTATAGAGTATGGATTAGTTATCGTCGCCGCATTACGCGGGTAACATACTAGTTATCTTATAATCAGTAAGAAAATAAAGTAAAAAGAAATAATAAAAAATAAATCATTTTTATATTAAAATAAGTGGATTTAAGATTTTGAGGTAGAGAAGCCTCTAAGGTTGACTGACTAACAATAACATACATGTGATTTCTAGTGGTTGTCTCAATTGTGGAGAACATGCCTTTAACTTTTGTCTCTTTGGTCTCCATACAAAATCATCTTTTGACTTAATCCCATTCGATAGTCTTAATAAAGCTTAATCGTTAATAAGGTGATTAGATTTCTAAATATACGTTATTTTAAAATTTCAATTTTCTTTAACATTATCCTTCTAGTTATTCAATAATTAATACGTGTAATGTATCAATTCTCTTTTCTCATCTTTATCTTTTGAATTTGACTTTTGACTTGATCAAGTAGAATAATAACCAAATGGGTTTTCTTCTAGCGATATCAAGGTGTGACTAAGGTATCCCTCCCTCATAGAGGTTGAGAGTTCAAGTCTTGGTAAGGACATAAAATATAGATTATGTGAGTGTGTGTGTGTTTATCGTTTAAAAAAACTAACTAAAATGATAAGTATAAATATTTAGTAGGATGATATAGTGACATACAATTTTTTCTTTAATTTTACACCATCAAAAAAATTAATACTTGGGTTAAGCAAATTTTATTTTTAACTCTACAACATACCTAACACGTGGATACTTATGAGTTACATGAAGTCTGTGTGACCTTTAACTAGCCATAGGTGAACCTTGCTATGATACTATGTAATTTTGTGGGGTTCCAACTCAAAACAAATTGATTATGAGTAGAGTAGTCCATGACCCTTATTAAGCACATTACAAAGTCACTTTTCGTCCAATAAAGAACATTACTCAACAATTACTTGTTCGAAGCTTATGTTTGCTTTTTTATGGGGTAAATTGTACGAAGATACATT
The DNA here is from genome assembly GCA_032274825.1 of Drosophyllum lusitanicum. NCBI lineage: Eukaryota > Viridiplantae > Streptophyta > Magnoliopsida > Caryophyllales > Drosophyllaceae > Drosophyllum > Drosophyllum lusitanicum. The sequence goes on from JAUEJL010036966.1 coordinate 1,562, forward strand.
ATAGGTTGTCTTAGTTACAATTATATACAATAAACTTTATATTTAAAAAAATATAATTAACTTTCATAATTCTCTCATTTGTATGTAAATTGTTTTATTCAATGTGAATTATGACAAATGGTAACTAAAAAAAGTTATTTGCATACAATTAAATGATTATGAAAGTTGAATGCATTGTATACTATGATAACTAAAACAAAGTTCATTGTATTTTCATACAATTTACAAATTTTTATGTCTACAAAAAGAAGTTAAAAAACTTAATTGATTTTTCACCGCCATGATTCATTTTTCATGCTATTTTGAACATGGGCGTTGTTGGTGGTATATCATCTCTATATCTTACATTCTTACTCATACATTATAATTTTTAAAACATATCAAATCATGATCATATCCTCAAAGTAAATCAAAAAGTCAACTGAAATTAATCAAATAGCTCAAAAATTGGAGCAATATGTGTTCTAATTACTGGGTTTTGTACCAAACTACCAAAGTATTAGATGCATCTTTACAAAGTAAAATCGAGGATAAAATTCATGAAGAACGAACAAGAAAATAAAGGGAGAAAGGCCCAAATAGCTTTAAAAGAAATATTGGTTTAAGAATTAAGATTAAACAAATAAGAAAAAATTAGTAAAGTGGTCTTAACACTAAGTTGAACTTTAGGATTATAATAATAAGAAGGGCAAAATACGCGAAAATACAACAAACTATGTCGAAATTGCCATTGTATACAACCAACTTCATCTTGTACCTAAAAATACGACCAACTTACAAATTTGTGTCATTGTATGCAATTGGTAACCTGATAATCAGGTTACCCATTTTTTCTTTAAATTTTCAATTTTATTCAATTAATATATTCATATGTTTTTGGTGTTCTTCAATATCCATCATTATGTTCTTCATCTTTAAGCCAAAAACATAAAAAAAGTATTGATTAAAACAAAAAAAAACACATACGTTTCAATAGATCTTTTAACACGGATATGATTCATCATTGAATTCCAAATCAGTTACACAAAATCGATTTCCATATTGGTTACATAAACAAAAATCCAGAGCAATAGAAATTGAGTTGCAAAAATATGACCAATCCAGATTCATTTGAGCATATTCCTTTCAATTTAAAAAGAAAAATATGAAGAAATCGATCGGAAGCTTCTGCGAACAACTCCAACCAAGCAATAGAACAAATATGATTTACGGAACTTATCAACCAAATGTAAATAACCAAAATCAAACGCATCTAAATTCCCAAAATCAATTTGAATGAAATAAGCTTAACCTGCGAACAACTCCAACTAGTAATCGATTTGGAATGTTTCACGAACCAACAAACTTACAAAAGCCATTTGTTTATGAATCGCAGTAATCGAAAGGGCAAATTGCACGAAAATACAACAAACTATGCCAATATTGTCATTGTATGCAACCAACTTTATTTTGTACCTAAGAATACACACAACTTACAAATTTGGTTCATTGTATGAAAGTTACCTATGACAATAGGTAACTTACCGGTAATCTAGCCAAAAATAAAAGAATTTTGGTACCTAAAAATACAAACAATTTTCAAATTTGGTTCATTATATACAATCGGTAACTCGTAACCTGGTAATCAGGTTACCAATTGTATACAATGAACCAAATTTGTAAGTTGTATATATTTTTAGGTACAAAATAAAGTTAATTATATACAATGACAATATTGACAAAGTTTTTTTGTATTTTCGCGCATTTTGTCCTTTAATAAATTAAAAAAATTGGAAAAATATTGAGTTAATTTGGGATGAGTGCTACTTGAGTTTTGGGTTAATTTGGGTTGAGAAGAAAAAAGAAAGAAAAAGTGATATATAAGGTGATGTGGCATTTGGGTTGAGATAGGCTATACTCATGGCCTAAATAAACGTAGTGATTTATACAAAACATTTTGTTAGTCATATAAAAAATTAATTGTTTTTTAAATCTGTTTTATAAGTTGTTATTAGACGGGACCTAATATCAAAGGAATTATAGTCTAGTGATATGAAATGTAGTAGGCGATTCTTATAGTAGTGTATTCAAGTCCTATAGTTGATATAAAATGTAGATTTAGGAGTATGATAAGATCAAAGTTCTAAATAATATAAGGTATGGCATGACAACATGGTCTAACCTCAAACTTTAGGAGCCATGATAATGCCACAACGTTTCTTAAGGCGTAACTTAAGATGACAATTTTGTATATAAATTATAATTATATATATAATTATACAAATAAAAATAATGAAGTACATATAGAATTATAACATAGTTTATCAATCTTTTTCTTCGTCCTGGTATATTCAACCATCTTATAACTAAATAACTACATATATTCGGCCCATATGACTCGGTATTTTTATCATGCATAAAAAAACACAGCTTATAACGGGTAAATGCAAGTCAAGTTGAACGCATACGTCACGCCTTACGTTCAAACCTCAGACTTTGGCGTGTCTATATGGTCAAGATTCAAGCCTTGACAAAACGATAGACGAAACCAAGACGAGTTTTTTAAAACCATGAATAAAGTATATTTTCAAAACAACAAAAATATCAAAATGGGACCCAATAGCATACAGTTAGGTTGTTGGTCCCACATCGGCTCTCGTTAAAGCGAAAGGGCTCATGAATCACTTGACTAGTCTTACATGCAAATCCTCCACATATATTTCACTTATTAGTAATACCAATGTATGGGTTATACGAAACCAGCATTGTGGTAGCGCTATCAATTCGGGTAGGGCTCCGATTAATAGGTGATAGGTCGTGTTATTTTTGTATAAATTCATTTTTAAGCCAATGTAATTTTGTGTTAGATTCTGTTCGTGTCGTTTTATTTCATGTTAGGTTAAGGTCGTATTTTGGATGGACCCACATCTTCACATCTTCACAAAACTAACACATCTCAACTTTTATTAAGTCCGTTAAAAACTATTTGTACCGAATAACATGATTGAAACATGTTTCTATCAATCGGTATTTTGTTTTCGATTGTTGGTTTAGTTTTGAAATTTTTATATTTAAGTATTTTTAAATAACTGTAACGATAATAATTTTCCTTTATAAATTGTTTTAGTAGATAGTAGTCTACGGTTTATTACTTTACTTACGTTTTAACATTAACGGTCTGTTCTCGAGTTGATTTTTAAAAGGAAAGGAAGGAGAAGGGAAGGAAACCACCAAGGTTGTGTGTTCTCAAGTTTTTTTTAAGGAGGGAAAGGGAGGGGAAGGGAGATGGAAGGAGGGGCAATTTTACCATTTTTATGCTTTAAAACAATCCTTTCACTTTTGGGATGATTGGGAGGAGAAGTTTTTCCATCTTTCCATCTCCTTTCCTTTCCTTCGTTTAAAAACTTGAGAACATGCCGTAAGAGTTTAATTTTTTTGGCCATAATTTCAAATTTCATTTGTTTTTTCAATTTTTGAGTTGGCAATCGATAATTCACAACCGTAAGCCGGTAACATATGAATATATGATATTATGATGTGGTTCCAAAATCCAAATCCAATGTCCATGTTTTGTTTTATTTTTAATTTTTGTTAATAATTATTACTAAAGTAAATAGGGTGAAACGAGTTAACTTCAGGTTAATCGGGTTGAATAGGACCTGACCCACAAATTTACGCGTCATTTTCGTTTTGACCCATTACCGACCCAAGTTTTTTTTGTCTCGGGTTTGTGTACTTGTAAGGCTATCTTGAGAGAACATAATATTTTCACCTACACATCACCTCCATAATTTACTTACCTGGTGTAACAAACACAACTTCCTACTCAAAGGTCTTATAACGAGTTTTTCTTATCACAATGTAATCGAATCAAACGAAGTAAAATCCCATAGATACCCCTCTACCCGAAAATACTCAACCACAACCTACTCAACCCAAAATAGTTCTTAAACGATTCTAAAAAAACTCCATTTTTTTCTCGATCACTTTGGTCCAATGCCCTAATAATATTGGCCAAAGATTTCCGGGCTCTGTTAGCTTTTACGTACTTGCAGACACCCCCTCCCTTTAAGCCTCCTTTAAAATATAACAACCAGGTTTAAAAGATTTCTGAAATAGCGACTATTGAAGTTTTGAGTTGCTTCGGAGAGTAAATAGCAAATTTGGCAGCCACAGTAATGATAAACTTCGTAAAACAAGATAATAATAACCGGTTTTCAAGCTAAAAAACACGACAGTCGGTTATTTTTGCTTGAAAATCGGTCTTTATTACCTATTTATAAGTATGGTCTTTATAGTTTTTTTAAAATACAAACATGTTTCTAATGCCAACAAGAATAGACCGGTCATCTTATAATACTGGGTCTATGTTTAAGTATACATTAGCTCGTGTGTTGTAACAATCTCAATATATACATTTCATACTTTCGTAATAGTATTACTGACTATTTTATACATGTTCGCATGTGTTAAAGAGAGTAAAAAATACATAAAATCATCTACTTTTGTTAGAGTAACCATTTGAGGAAGTTGGCTTTAACATACTAACTGCGGTTAAAAACACATATTACTAAAGGGTTTGTAGTTTAGCGGTACCAATATGTTGAAAAGGTGTTTTTCAGGGTCTATGGTCATGGATTCAAGTCCCGTTATGGACAAAAAGATGTAGATTTAGAAGCAGATAGTGTGTACGTGTGTTCTTCTACTGTTAAAAGAAACGTATTAACTGCACTTATATAGGTAATTAAGTTGACTAAGACTGGATCAAAATGACTCTAAATGATACTGGTTTTAAAACATGGGAAAATGATATGTGCAACTCATAGCTGCTTCTATACTCACAAATACTTAAATAAGTAAATGATGAAATGACTAATATACATCCACTTAAAGTGTTTGTAAGTGCGGAAACACCTAAGATAGGTGCTGCTAGAAGCATATATCTCATGGAAGGTGATCCTTACACAACAAAAGTGACTATACACAACAATTTTATGCATCATCGACTTGTACCATGTGCATTAACTACTTTTACCTTGTTGTGTGTGGTTAAAAATTGTTGTATACGAATCAGCTCCCATATCATATCCCCTCAAAACATAAATATGCAGATGACGAAATAAATATAAAATACATTAAAAATGTTACACATCCCTCCACTGCATCATTCTATATTTCACACTAATCGATCACCACATCAAACAAATGTCGAAATCAAGAGAAAGATAGATATGGAAACATAATTAGTAGCCTACAGGTGTGATCGTTAAATACTAGGACGAAGTATAAAGATTTAATAGGAGGAAACACCGTTCAATCTCCTAACATGTATTATTATTTTTATATAAAATATAGTGGTTGTGAGAAAGTGGTGGGTATGGTTGTCATATTTAAAGCATAGGAGACATGGTGTGGTGACTATTTAGCAAGTTCTCTTTATCAGTGACCTCATATCATATTCAATTTATACTTCAAATCATTCATTTCAAATTTGAACAAAAACTGTTGAGCTTTATGCATCATGCCATCAATGCTCAAATTGACAGAAAATAAAGTTCGTTTTGTTCGGTGAACTAACACGGTCCGTTAACGAGAACGCGATAATCGTCTATTTTTTCAAATGGAGTTTTGAGTGGGTTTACAGTGGTACACATCAAACGTTTGGACTTATACCAAAGGGATCGTAGTCCAACAATATTAGGTACGTGTTGGTGAAATGTGTCACTTCCTAAGAGGTTGTGGGTTCAAGTCTCATGATGAATAATAAAATAGATTTAGAAGTAGGTTTAGTAGATGTGTATGTTTGTCATTCAATAAAAAAAATATTTGGACTTAATGATCATTTGACATTTAGCAGGAATAGTTTTTTATCACACTAACTTTAAATTTATTCATCTTTGAAACCGACTTGTATTATATGCATTAAACTTTTCAAAAACGTGTATTATATATATATATATAAGTTTCTACCAAAGGTTCTTTGGTCTAGCAATTTCAAGGCAATCTTAAGGTGTTTCCCTTCATCTTTAAGGTTAAGGATTCAAGTCCCACCGTAAATATAGATATAGATTAGGATGCGTGTGTTTATTTTCCGTTAAAAAATATATATATATTAAAGTTTTTATCGTACTCAAAAATCGCAAAGAGGGGGTTCTATTATAAACTGTATGCTTTTTGTCTAATATCCCACAAAGATGATGTTTGATACTACACTAGTGGCTTTGGAGTTATCACGAGTGAAAGAGAAGTTAGTGAGAGTCAAAGGGGATGCCGAGTGCACACATAGAGGACCTCGTCGTGTGGCCCAACCGACACTGAGTGGTCATATTTTTGTGTATGTGTGTTACAAGAAGTTAAAATGTAGAAGTGAAAGTGGATGTGAAAGGATTTCAAGAACATAGCGACTCAGAAGTGAAAGTGATGTGAAGCTGATTCGACAGAAAAAACAAGAATCAACGATTAGAAAATTGATACAAACCTTATAGAAATATAAAACTTACATATTATCCTTTCATTATCTTATGTTTGTTTGGTTATTTGGTAACACAAATTTTACATTATCAAACAAAGAAATGAAGATTAATGAGAAGCCAGATAAAACATAAGATAAGTTTATGTATGAAATTGAGAAGGAATTCCATTTTTTAAGGTAAAAAAATATCTCTGATATAGCAGTATGAAAGTATGATTTAAGACGTTTATCTCTTTTTATGATTGAAGGACGAAGTCATAAACTCGAGTATATTTGCTAATTTTATAATGTTAAATATTGTTGGACAACATAAAATTAAGTGTGAGTTTAAGTTTATGTCTAAGTTAAATCAATCAATGATGTGATGACAATATGAAATGACAAGATTTGCTATTCTTCTCTACAATTCCTGTGAGAGTGAGTTCCACACTAAGGATCTTATCATTGCACTTGATCAACAAACTAGTCAATCAAATCAACGAATCGGGCTTCGGCCCAACTAAGCCCAATAACTATAAATATGTTCTTTTTTATACTATAAAATTAGAAATACCATCTCTCGATTTAAAAACATGTTTTCTTCTTCTTTTTCATAGTCTGTAAAATCGAAAATATTAACATGAGAAGAGGATTCGTTTGGTTAGGGATGTCAATTGTCACCTGATTCAATGATCATCCACCCGATCGATCCATCTGTGATGGATATGGACGAAGTTAAATGAATGAATATCGGATATGGATATTTATTGGAGCGCATATGGATAACGATTTTTCATCCATGGATGAATCCATTAACCCAAATTAAATTTGATATAATTAAGTATAGTTTCATTGTGAACAATTTTCTGTTCAAGAAAGATGCTAAAAGCACATCAAAATCATGAATTCTTCGTTAAAAGCTACTAACAACTAAAATAGAAGTTAATTATTTTATTTTAATCTTAATTATATGAGTTTTATATGTTTATAAATTTTTTTAATAAAAAATCTTTTTCATTTGATTTTTAGTCAGTATTTACTATCTTATACGTCAGAATTTAATTTTTATTAACTTGATTTATTTAAATATTTTTTTGGGAAAATTCACATAATAGTAACAAGTTTAAAAACTGTTCCATTAAAGTCACTCCCCTCTTTATTTTATATTGTGAAATTTCCGATTGATGACCTTAGTAGAACAGCTTTCAAACTTAGTTACTATTCTGTGAAATAAACTTATATTTTGTTATTATAAAAGGTTTAATTAGTAAAATGATATATAAGTATTTAATTGATAGAGATTTAATTTGGTAAATGGTTTTCATTTAGTACAAATCTTTTTAAAAAACATGTCTACGTTCTTGCTTGTATACTAGTTACTACAACATGAAATCTAGACTCTGTCTTTTGTTGTACATAAAATAGGGGATAGAGTCCTCGATTTATCGCTTAATCGCACATTTTTTCCTTAATCGCATATCGTTATTTAAGCATTATACCGAACATCTACTTAATCACGCGATTACATTGAAATCTGAAACCCGCATAATTCTTTTAACATCACAAACAAAAAAGGAAAAAAAGGAAAAGTTCTTATTTCGATTACATTTATTTTGTGTCTCATTACTTTGTGGCCACTTACGTGGTGGAGTGGTGATCGCTTAAGGAGTGTTTGGTTTGCTAGAATTGATTGAAATTCCTTGAATTCTTTGACTCAAGAGGATTTTACAATTCCTCTAGAAAGTGAATGGAATTTATGGTCACCATGAAATGGTTACTATTTTAACTGTCGCATAATCTTCATCTTCGTCATTCTCAGCTCCAACAGTCTCACCTCCGTCACCGTCGACCTTTGTCTCCGTTAACCTCACTTTCATCGATATCAGATTTGTTCATTGCTGCCTCACCTTCGTCTCTCTGTGCCTTCATCGACCACCCATCCATATCTGTTGACCTCCGTCTCAGTCAACGTTCATCAAATGTTCGGGGTTGTTTGCTGTTTGATCAATTGCTCAAGTGTTCATGCGATAGGAGGACGAGGACTTACCACTTGATGTGTTCATCCGCTTTTCAACATCCATTCTCGTTTTTTATAAACTTAATTTGTGTTTTTGGATTTGATCGGGGTTTTTAGATTCACTTTAGATTTGTTCACTCATGTAGATTTAGATTTCATATATGCTCAAAAATGTAATATGTGGTCTGGGTTTGAGTATGTTGTTGAATTACTATAGATTTCTTGTTAATTTATCACTAATACATTCAATTTCTTTGATAAAATTATCAACTCCAGTCTATTCTTTTAAATCCTACTTTTACTTTTAAAAAGGAATTTTCCCTGTTCGGGTTCCCCCAGGGTGTAAACCTTTGTCTCTGATGTATGTTGTCTAACCGGTGTGACCCGTGACCGTTTCCTGAAACAACTCGCTGACCAACCCTTGATTGCCCCCAAGATTTGATCCCTTGACTTCCTCTATAAAGACTAGTGGACCACCAAAGTGATGGTTATTACTCACCGTAGTACTTGTCCTCTAAGGGCCATTGTTAATACAACTCATTCATTCTCTACCCTTCTACATCAGATACATAACCCATCTCCTATATTAAGATAAATAATTTGTTAAAAATCAAAAATCAAAATAAAAAGGTTCATTGTTGTCTAAATGGTGTAGTGGCTCAAATACTAAGGAACTGCAAAAGCAATTTCATTGAAAAAACTGGTATGCTGCACAAGATCACGTCTATAAAGTATCTTTTGTATATGTTTCTTCATCTTCTTGTACAATGAGCAGCAATGTAATCAAACATTCCTGTTTTCATCCTGAATTGAATGTGCAGATTCCTTCCCTTGGAGGTCTGGTTCCAATGGAAGATTAGGGGATTTGGGTGAAAGTAAATTCACGGCATTCCCATTGTGTACAACATTGGAATTGGAATTGGAATGTGCATCAATGGAAACAGGATCCTTGGATCCTGCATCAGGTTTGGAATTGGAATTGGAATGTGCATCAACGGAAACAGGATCCTTGGAACCTGCATCAGGTTTCTCTCCAGATAATCGGTTTTCATGTTCAGAAGGGTGTTCACTGCTGTTACAATTCTGCATGGAGGGATTCGATTCCGATTCCTTGGTCAATGGCTTATTGTAATCAACTTTCTTGCCTACATCAGAGATGAAAAAAACCTCAACTTCACATATATTTGAAAAGTAGAATGGAGAGAGATTAATAGAGCCGACAATTTCAACCATTTACTTGTGGATAGGTTGATTCGGGTTGTTTTGTAAAACGGGTCAACTGAAAAAAGGAATGTGTCAAATGTGTTGAACAGGTTGAAAGTGGACCATACTCGATATTAATGCGTTCAACCTCCCAAAGTACTTTATTTAGATTTTAACAAAAGAAGAAAGTGATTATGGTTCAAACCCAACCTCCCTCAACCCGTTTTGACCCGTACTAAAAGATGAAATGTTTCAACCATAACCCATCCTGAGATCTTACCTGACCCGCCCATCTTGCCACTCTGTCAAGAGAAATATGAAAAAAACTGTTGTATTCAGAACGATAAAAACCTTTTTCTGAAGTTATGCGGTCTTTCGTGGTACGTTGCTTCGTTAACAGCTTTTGTAACATATCAGTCCCGGGAAACACCAACATATTAACGGACCTAATCTCTTGTCTCTGTGCTTTTTCAAGTGGGCTGAAGCCGAAAGCATTAGTCCATGTGTGCAAATGTTCTTCAATGGCGGGAATAACCAATTTCTCAACTTTAAGAAAAGAGAGAGCCTGAAAGGGTATTAAAAATGAATGAACAAATACGAGTAAATAGCAGCAAGATTAAAGAGATAGAAGGGTATTTTAATGCTTGCCAAAATTTCTACAAAATGAATGGAGTGATGATAAGTGAAGAAATGCAGAATAGCACATGAAGCAACGACCAAAAAAATTGTTTTGAGGCTGTAAAACACAAGCAGAAGTGGCAAGATAGATGGGTTGAGTAAGGAGTTAATTTTGTTACAGGTCGGAACACCTTCCTTCACTATTTTTTAGAATTTTTGTAAATAACCAATCAGTTAATAATAATTAACGAAATAATAATTAAATGGGTTAAAACTTAAAACTGCCACTTCTAGACACAAAATAAAGAAAATCATAATAATAAACAAAAAAAATCTCCTTACTGATTCAATAGCCTGCAATAGCCGACGGCACATTCCTTGGCGTCTATACAAATGGCGGGTTCCAATAAACGGCATCTCTGCTAGTTGGGTTCCATGGATTCTGGGCATATGACCAAATATAAGATCAGTAATTCCAATAACAACAAACAGCAACAATTGCTCGCACGCACACACACACACACACACACCTGATAGATGCGGCACAAATTATTTCATCGCCCCTCTCCAAAATAGCTGTGAAGAAGCCACTAAAGTTTAATCGGCTAAAGTTTGATCTAGAGAAAAATTACAATATATCAGAAGTTAAAATCCAAATATTTTGTTACATAAGATAAAACTATACAAATTCCACAAATACCTCAGTGGCAGAGGTGGCATTTTCAATCCATTTATAGGTTGTGTTTTCTATAAAATCAGTCAGATAGAAAAGTTAAGCTAAAAGGGGAACAGGTCAAGAGGTTGAAAGCTGTCAAAAATCCACTTTAAAATCTTTTAAGGTCCTTAATCTTTTTCAAAGATTGAAATTAATTATTGTACCCATAATTAGCACATTGATTAGTTCAAGAAGAAAACTCTTGCAATAGGTGTTTGCAGTTAAACCCATATCAGGCCCAGGGTTGGCAGTTTGTGTTGAGTTCGGGTTGGCATTTCAGCCAGCTCATACATCTCAACTCTAACCGTTCACAAACCAAACTAGAATTAGAAAGGTCCCTGATAATTATTAGTAAACAATTATCGGCAATTTTTGAAGTATACTTTAATTAACTAAATATTAAAGTACAAACATAACCTATAGGCAAATGCTTTTAATCAAGGCATAAACATAAGCAACTATTAGATAGTTTCGACATTTTTAGAAAAATAAAATATAATTTATATTCTTATATTAAGCATTATATTATATTTTCAAATGGCTGTTTAGATCCATTGCTAATAATTGACCCATTTTAACCCAGACCTGTTTTCACCTGCTACCAACATGCCCGACTCCACACATATTTCCACCCCTAGTCTGTAGATTTTAAAGAGGCATAAAACCTAGATCTTCTGTAATTCCAACTTACCCACAATTGTACACAACATTATGAATTAGAGTGATCCCACTTCTCCCATCAATGATAGGCATAAAACACTCATCCATAACCGAAAGGGCAATAGCAAGTTTAGAATTGCATTCTACTCTTTGAGAAAAATTCACAGAGGTAGAATCTGGTAATGGGTCAGATCGATGAATAAGAGACCATGAAAATCCCGAATCCAGTTCATGTTTCACCCACAAGAACTTCTGCAAGTCGTTGTATAGCTGCAAAAGTAGGTCATTACTAAAAATATGTTACTTCAATAGTAATATAATCATTCCAATAAAAATGATTAAGAAGGTTTTGCGCATTCAAAATACACTTCGAGAGACTTCTGACCCATTTGGCTCATTATCATTCAAGCTAATGTTTTTTATTTAACCCATTTGACCGGTTAGGATATAACAAACCCGAATTGACCGGGTTATAAGTAAATGGGTTATACCCGCCTTTATTGTTTTGGAAAGGTTGTTTAAAACGAAAAAAGATTTCATGATCGATTTGCGTAACACCCCGTTCCCGTGGGTATTATCCTTTTGCCTTTACTACAAGTGAATATAAAGAAACTTTAAATCTTAAACTTTTTATTTCATTATAACTTAATACAGAGTTATTACATCCGTAGAAATGCGTAAGATAACAATTTCACAGAAGTTCTAATTAAAAGGATAACAACACTCCTAGTTCCATGAATAGGTAAGCTTTAAGCTTAGTGAGTAGTAATACTAATCAAATATTTTCACAAATACTTAGCCAAATCAAAGGCTAAAAACAATCTTTCTTGTACACCACTTTCACGTATAAAAACATTTCTTTGAGATCTCATGGTTACTTGCTAAGTATGTGAAACTTCTCGGAAGTTCTCTAACCTCGGGTTCACATAAGGGTAGCCCGATAAGGTCCGTTTGCAAGACGTCCCTTTAATCCTTTATTCTACATCCCGTACGTTGGATATGTTAACGCTCATACTTACCATGCATAAAAACTTTCATGTACATATGTTAAAATGCATGCTAACATCATGTCATCAAACATATACTTTTGCCGCATAATTACATAATCGTAACATAACTTTATGCACAGAAAACATAGCAATATATCATCTTAAATCTTCATGCATAAAACATTTATATATCACATATGCATCTCAATAAAGTGCAAACATACTCACCTTGTATAGGCCTTGCTTTGTGACTCTTAAACTTTTTCTTAATCTCCTTGACTTACTACTAATCTTTTTTTAGTGTTTAGAATTTAAGGATGAAGGGAATGTCTTACCATTGGCCTCTATTTATAGTGTAAGTGTGGTACTAGTTCACTTAGCTTCTTAACTTGTAATTTTCTAAGAACATGACACATATAATGCTTCAAGCTATCATTCTTATAGCTTTACCTTATCAACATGACACATATGCACATGTTCTCATGCTTCTAGCTTTGCCTTATCATTTCCTTAGCTTTCAAGATTTGGACAACACTTAAATCTAGTTGTAAACCCATACTTAGGCTTGATTTGTTATGTTTGTAGGTTTGATTTGTCATTGAAACTAGTTTTTCCTTGTCATAGAAAATTTGTAGTCCATGTTGTACATTTGTAAGGAGCTTTGAAAGCTACTTGTGTGCTTATTTGTATATTTTTCTTACATATTAACATAATTAATATTTCTTACTTTAAGGTGTTACTTACCTTGTTTTAGTCCTTATAATTTGTATATTAAGGACTTTTAGATAACTAGCTTTATACATAAGGAATTAGGATATTTGCCCAAATGCTTTCTTTAAATACAAAGACTTATATATTTCATTTTTATTCTTAGTTTGAAAATTAGGGTTGTTACATATCTCCCTTATAAGAATTTCATCCTCAAAGGTATGGGTACTTATTTTGTATTTTCGACTCTACTTCTCATGTTGACAATCCCAATGGACTCATACTAAGTATACTTCTTTAATTCAAAGCTTCTTAACTTTACGCTCTTTATGGCTATGGGTTTTTCTTCAAAACTAAGTTTGTCATCAAGTGTGATTTCTTCAACCTGAATCATGACATCCTTTTAGTAAGGCATTGCTTTAAAATGTACACATGAAAGGTATTGTGTATACCCTTTAGTTTTTCCATTGATATGTTGTTCCTACCTTTTCGGTTATCTTATAAGGCTTAATATATCATTGTCAATTTATTCTTTTTGCCAAAATGTAGAACCCCCTTTCCAAGGTGATACTTTTAATAACACAATGTCACAAACCCGGAATTCAATGGGTTTCCTTCTTTTGTCGGTGTAGTTTTTTTGTCTAACTTGTGTGGTTTTAAGTCTTTCCCCCTTATTTGAGTAACCTTGTCCGCAGTTTGTAGGATAGTTTTGGGGGCTAGGTAGTTTTTCACCAACTTCCATCCAACATATGGGTGTTCTACATTTTCTACCATATAGAACCTCATATGGTGCTGCGTTGATACTACTATGGTAATTGTTGTTATAAGCAAACTCAACAAGGGATAAATGGCTATCCCAATGACCTTTCAAGTCAATGCACATGCGCGTAACATATCTTGTAATGTTTGAATCATCCTTTCGCTCTGAGCATTTGTTTGCAGATGGTATGCCGTATTTATTTTAATTTGTCCTCCTAATTGCTTTTGGAAACTCTTCCAAAAATTAGAAGTGAAATGAGGATCCTGATCTGATACAATGGATATTGGTACGCCATGCCTTGAGACTACTTCATCAATATACAATTTGGCTAATGTTTTTAAGCTTCGTGTTTCCTTTACCGGTATGAAATGTCATGTCTTGGGTCTTAGTTAATCAATCAACAATAACCGTAACCCATATGGCATTTAAACCCTTAAGTGTTTTTGGTAGTTTTGTAACAAAATCCATAGTAATATCTTCCAATTTCAAAACAAGAATGTCGAGTGGCTGTAAGTGTCCAAATGGTCTTTGGTGTTCAATTTTAACCTTTAGACATGTAAGACACTTCTTGACGTAATTAGCTACATAATTCTTCATTTCTGGCCACCAACACAGAGTTTTAGGTCCTCGTACATCTTATAAGTTTCACTGAATACTTAGATGTATCTCCTTCATTCGGAATCACTTCTCTACAGTTGTCAATTTTTGGAATCCAGATTCTTCCTTGAAACCTTTTGATTCCTTTATTGTTAGTTTCCAACAATTTAACATGGCCGAAAATACTTTCTCATTTCTAATTGTCTTGCTTCAATGCTTCTAGCTGTGCTTTTTGAATCTTTTCCAATAAAGTGTTGGTAGCTAGCAAATTAAATGTCATAATCTGAATAGGTTTACTTGATTTTTTCCTGCTTAAGGTGTCACCACATGGCCCTTCCTTGGATGGTATTAGATTTCAAATTATAGTTGTTTAATAACTCTATCCAACGTCTTTACCTCGTATTTAATTCTTTGATCAAATAGATACTTGAGGCTTTTATGAATTGTTTAGAGGACACTTCATCATGTGTGGAGTGATGGGATTCAGACCTTGATATCGAAATGAATCGGAGTATAGGAAGGATAGAGTTATATTTCATTAATATAAAGTGAGGAACGGTTACAAAATCAGAAGGAGATCTAGTTGGATGCTCCTCTTCCCTAGATCATACGTGTCTTCCTTCCCATGCTCGTGAGCTGATAACTAATAAAACGTTTGCTACTCTATTTAGCTATATATATGTAGACCCACCAATTCAGGTTGTGTTCGTGTTAAGTGGGTCGTGTCGTATTCGTGTCGACCCAGTTTACCCGGTTTAGTTTCGTGTCCTGTTCCGGTCGTGTTCCGTGTCGACCCGTTTTTTGAAAAATAAAATTCATATTGTGTTTTCGGACAACGAAACTAATCTTGAGGTGGGGTTTCACGCTGATTAATTTTCGAAAAAAATGATGTGCGATAGGGTTTCAAAATGGTGAGGGACTGTCCGACGAAATGGTGGACACCAGAGTCAAGAGGGTTGAATAGGCAGAATCGCCGAGAGCGTGAGATAGAGTTGGTTCGGTACTTCAGGTCCACGTTTCTCCAATTTTCAAACCCTCTCTCTTTCTTAATTCTTCCTTATTCTTTATTTGTTTATTTAGATTATTTTTATTTTTATTTATGTTTTGGCTTCTAATTTTGAATAATAGTACAATACATTTACTTTAAAATTTTGAAAAGTAGGGCTGTTACAATTTGATAAACCATACGAAACCAAAAAAAAACTTATATACTAATTTCAGTTTACAACTATACGTTATGTTTAGAATCGGACGATAAACCAAGATGCAACATTGAAAAACTTTTATAGGACTTGCATAACTATGAGCCTGTTAGTTTATTAGTTTATTATCTAGGGTTAGAATTCAAAGAGCCACATCACAATATCACATGATTAGTCAACTAAAAGTTACTAACAATTTCATCAACTAAACTTTTTAAGTAGGGGAATATTTTTTTTCGCCTTTTGCAAAAAGTTTGAACTTTTTTAGGGCAAGGTGCTTAACTGCTTCTGGATTTGGATGAAGCTAGAGCATGAAAGAATTGCTAATTTTGTTTCTTTTTGTTTTGTGTGTGTCTTTTCATAAATGCATGTTCTTAATTAAGATAAAACAATATCATTTTAAAACTTTATTAGACTTATAACAATCTCCATCGTTGGTTACAAAGTTCTTTCTAAATATCTCATTTTACACTTTTAAATTTTTGAATAAATATTCATAAATATCCTAAACATACTCATAAGTTCTTCCAATTCCCTTGACAAATACTCTTTTCCATTATCTCAAAGAATGGTTTTTATAGTAGAGATGCATATTCACTTATTGTTGCGAGTATTAATGTCGTATTTGAAATGTATAACTTATGTGTATTTAACTATTATCAAAAATATAAAAACTCCATAACGTAACTAACTTTGTACCTCTTGGCACTTTTTCCCACAGAAAGAAGAGTTCAAATCTTTGGAAACAATACGTCTGTTCCCCATTTCTAGGCTGCATGATTTATGATCTGCAAGAACAGTAAGCCGTTTTACAACCAACTAAGAAAAATACAAGAAACAAACTTATACGTTCAAATAAAGAAAAAAAGGTCCTTCTAGGAAAGATGGATTACATTTTTTCTCACATAGGCAACATGTAAGAAGTGAGCTTTCAGTTCTACCACTGGCCTTATTGCTATAAACACCAACTAACTCACAATATTTGCACACACAATTTGGACAGTGCCAATCACCTTGGGGAAGCATCTGAAATAACAAGAGACGAGAAATCGATCCACCTGTTAAGGAAGCTATATGGATAAAATCAGTCTGTACCTATACATATATCTACATATACATATACACACATATTAAACAGAGTTATGTTTCCTAAGTGATGAATGCATTTTAAAATAATCGATTACCCTCATGATACCGAGTTGGGTTCATCTTGAGAAGAATTCAAGATCGACTCGAGCTAGGGAAAATCTCGGGTATTTATATCGAGAAATCGAGAATTACTTTTTAGTAGCCATTACGTTTAAAACTATATTAAATAGAAAAGACATTTCAAATATTTATAAAAGTTACTACAAACAACCAAGTCAAAAATGTTTTTGAAAAGAATAACCTTAATAAAATCCAACTATACAATCGTTAGACTCATATTTGACACAATGCTCAATATGAGCTCGAGCTCGAGCTCAGCTGGTTATATATTTCGAGCTCAATTTACTGCTCAAACTCAATGAAAGCTCTACTCGTTTACAGCCTTAATTATAGAATAAACATAACATGATGCCAATTGGCCAAAGAAGTATAACAATCACAGCTTATGGTACCTGCATATCTAAGCAGCTCAGGTGAAAAGTTGATGGACAACCATCACAGCAGATCAAATCCCCACCGTCACCACAAATTCCACACGTATCATCATTCGGATCATCACAATCAATATTTACACAATGAAACCCTTTTCTTTCTGATTCTTTTTGTTCATTCCAAGCATCAATCTGGCACTGAATCAATGATTGACCAGACTGTAAGAAAACATTTTCGAATGGTTGCCCAAGTTTGCTTCCTGCATGAAGCTCAAACCTCGAAATTGTTATGATTTTACTGCAGCATTCACAATGTATATTTCCTTCTTCGGTTATCCATCCTTCTTGCATTACCCGTGTCTTTCTAAGGTTCATATATTCCACTTTTTCTCCCACCGAAACGATTCCAGAGTCGATCAACCACGAAATCAGGCTTCGTTTTTTTGGGTATGAAAGTGAAACAGACCCATTATCTTCTGAATTTAGTCCCGTGTCAGAACCACGAACCAGTAAAGTAAGTCTGCCATTTTTTTTGCGTTTTGCTCCTTGTACAACACGAGAACTACTACGAACCGCTGACTTTTTCAAAATCAATCCATCTTTGAGAGGTGTTTCCTTATATGAACTAGACTTCCTACTCTGGCCTTCATTTTCTCTATTCTTTTCAATTTCTCTTTCGATTTTCTTTCGCGTTTGCCTAGTTAACTTATTTAGAATCTCATTGGGTAAGGGAATAAAATTACTAAAATCATCACCAGCTTTTGAACTACTTTTCTCTTCTTTTCTAAGTGTCTCATAAGCCTTCGTTATAGACCAATAAGCACTCCCAGAAGGACTAATATACACAGAATCTAAATAATCTCTGTTCCTTCTTGGTCTGTAATCAATCTTCCATCCAGCTGCAAAAAGCATCTTCTTGATCTTCTCTCGCAACAACTGTTTTTCAGTGCAACTAGCACGCTTATGCTTGCTATCCTTACCGTTTACTGAACTAGCATTCTTCATTTTTTTCTTTGCATTTCTATCTCTTTTTACTGTTTTCACAGTTCTAGATTCTTTCTGTTTATTATCATTAACAATTACCTTCATAACACCATCTTTTCGCTGATCGAGATTTTGTTCTTCGTTTTCATTTGATGCAGATAACGGTAAGTTCGATTCATCATTGTCCACTGCAGATTCATCTAAACCATTGCTAACCATCTCAGTCTGAAAATCTTCACATTCCTTTAAATTTTTACGAATTTTACGAACTTTACTATCTAATAACTCATCACTTGACTCAGAATCAGTCAGAACAACTCGAGGTCTCTTTTTATCTTCACTGGAATTAAATAATTTCCTAGAAGGTGAATCACTAACCCCTCCTACTCCTGTAACTGCCTTCTTTTCAACAATCAAACATCCAGAAGAGCTTTTTGTCTTTACGACAGCTCCTGAATGCTCAGATACCCCCAAATCTTCCATCTCATATGGAATTAAGAAAGAACAAATGTCACCACAATTCTATTGAAACACGCATAGAATGAACATCCAAATTCGAAATATTTTACAGACCTAGGTTCATAAGATTAAAAGAGAACAATGGCCCAAACAGATATCCGACAAAATCGAAAGTGCAAAGATGTATGAGAAGTTCGAGTTCCTATTCACCTGAAACTGAGTCGATCTCAAGAGAAATTTTCCGGCCGTGATTGCCGATCGGAAGTTTAGATGCGGCGGCCCTGTTCGTATCGAGGGATGTAGCTTCGAGTTAAAACAGAAATACGGATTTAATGGATGATTTTATACTTTTATGTTTTGTTTTGTTTTGTTTTTTTTCTTAAATACACGTGATTTACCACTTATTACATGTACGATCCTTTATGTTCGTTTATTATACTGGAGATCATCATGGTAACTACTTTGTTACGTTGTCGGTCCCTGATGCAACTAAAATGACCAAATCACCCTTACTTTTTAAGTAAAAAAGACCATTAAAACCATTAAATAATAATTATATAATATGTAAATTGATATATATATATATATATATATATATATATATATATATATATATATATATAATATTATATTA
>JAUEJL010037077.1:0-21116 GCA_032274825.1 Drosophyllum lusitanicum
ACGCGTTTTAAAGCCGTGAGGGGCAACCCAAAGCGGACAATATCGTTGGTCGGTTCCCTGGTTGCGATCCTAACAATGCTCGATAAAGCAATTCGTTTTCTTTCTTTCAGGTCTACAGGAATCATAACTGGATTTAACGATATCGACCCTGCTAAGTGGCCAGGATCAAAATGGAGGTGCCTAATGGTATGAAATCCTTCTTTTTATCTTATTTTATTTTTTTCATGTCAACGTTTACTTCTCATTGTCCCCATGAAAATTGTAACTTTTGATGGATTATCCTTTAGTGTCAAGAAACATTTGGACTGTTGTTAAAATGTCTAAAATATCCTTCTACTGATCATATGTCAAATGTCTAAATCGCCCGCGCGTATTTGCTTATGTTTATGTATTCTCAGGTAAGGTGGGATTGTGTGGATATAACTAGGGCAAATAGAGTTTCTCCATGGGAGATTGAGCGATGTGGTTCGGTTTCGGAAATCGGAAGCTTTGTGTCACCTTTATCAAAGAGAACACGCACCGGTTTTCCTTCACTTAAATCGGATTTTCCCGTTCTAAAAGGCACGTATTCAACTTATTTCTATAGAAAGTCTCTTATTTTGTAAAGAAACTGAAAAAGATGCCGATTTTTTTCTGCATTTCTTACAGATCGGTCAATTGGAGCATCAGACTTCGGGGAATCAATGCGATTCCACAAGGTCTTGCAAGGTCAAGAAATTTACGGTTTTTACCGTTCTTCTGAAGTATCCCCATTAGGGAATGATATCAGAAACCAAACAAGCGTAGGCTTCGGTGAATCTTTAAGATTCAATCGGGTCTTGCAAGGTCAAGAAATAATTCCAAATCAACAATATGGTGAAAGAGTACCGAATTCAGGAAATTTATGGACTCACCCTTCATCATCATCTTCCCCTTCGTCTGTTTTACGGTTTCAACAAGCAATCAGTCAAGCTCCCGACAGTTATCCTATACGTTATGCTGATAAAATGAAACCATTAAGCTGTCCAAACCATCAAGATTTCTATCATCCATTGAAAAGTCAACAGGAAGAACCGGTCTTGACTTCTAAGAACAGTTGCAGACTCTTTGGGTTTTCATTGACCGAGGGGAGTAATGGAACAAAAGCTTCTCGGTGTCCAAATGGCGAGGGTCGAGTGCTTCCTATAGGGTCTGGTTTGAACGCAAAATTAGGAGGGAGTTGTACAATTGTAAGTAATATCTATGGATTAAGATTAAAAGAAATTCTTTGTTTTATTGTTTTTTTGATTCGAACGTTTATTTGATCTGGTAGGAGAGGGTTCATCAATGGTATCGCCCTGCTGATGGTTTTTTACAAGGATTGTGAAGGTGATTTGATTCTTGTCGGGGTGCATATGGAGATTTACGGTAATAAAATCTCTCTTTAATTGGTCTATAGACTTCAAGAGTCAAATCTACTATTCTCTTTATTCGAATTTGATACATGCATTTTAGCTTTTTATCTATGAAACGTTGCCATTCTGGTAGTCTTTATATTGTTTGATGTAGGCTAAACTCTTCGTAAAAAACAGTAAATATTTCCTGCCAATTATTAATTTAAGAATCACTAAACTTGACCAAAGAAAGTCAAACGAGGACCATTATAAGGATTAATAATCTATCCTGCAATACATCCAAGAAGAAAGTGAGTTATGATTTGCTCATCAAATTGTATTATTGTGGGTGGTTTTGCAGGGATCATTGAAGATGTGTTTGAAGGAGAAGTTGTAAAGTCCAGTTTTTGGGGTGGGTAGACTGGTTGCATGGTTGACTTTTGTGAAATTTGGACTTTAGTAGTAGTAGTAAGTAGGCGTATTGTTTAAAAAGAGAGCTCGCCCTAAAGGCTAAAACCTCTACCTATTTCTGTTTTTGTCTAGCGCCAACAATTAATTATATTCTTTTTAATTGCTTTCGGTATAAGAAACCCTTGCTAGCTTTGAGAAAAGCTGAAGGAAAGAGACAAACAATTGAGGCAAATCTAGCTCTCCTACGGGCTAGGACATGAGTAGAGGCTATCAATGCCATTTCATAACTAGTTGGTGCATCCGAATAATCATCGAAACCGAAACCAAAGGGGGCTGTTACTGAAACAAAACATTTATCAAACCCAAGAAAACCTTATAAATTTCCAACAACCATAACAAATTTACAACCCACCAACGAAAGCTTCATCAGGAGAACTTAACCAACGTTGTACATCTAGCTTTCGATTTTTACACATGTTTCTGATTCATAAAGTGGTGATGCGTTGGATACTAGGAAATAAATCTTCCGCTTTGAGCTTACTTGTTTCCAAACCATCTGCATGTGCTATTCTATTTCTCCGATTCCAAATACACCACGAAAAAACTGAGCAAACATCTACAAAAGCTAAATGAGTGAGTTTTGTCACTAAAAACATCCCTTATAATCAAGCTTTTAAAAGAATCAATAATACAATTTCATTCTAGGTCATCCGATTCGTCGGTAGCAATTAATGGCGCCATTACTTGCTTGGTCGACACTTTACAATAATTACGGATGTCGTGGCTCACTCAAACAATTCAGACTTCAGAACAACAGTAGTGGTTAACAAAGCTCTTGGGTTTTAATTATAATATCGTCTATCGTTCCGGAACAAAGAATGTAGTGGCAGATGCATTGTCTCGTCAACATTTAATGGCCATCACCAACATTTCTTCTCCGATATTCTCGTATTTAGACAACCTCAGACGACATTGGGTTGAGGATGATGAAGGAAAAAAATTGGTGGCAAAAGTGTTGCAGTCGAAGGGTCCTCAGTTCTTCTCCAACGGATTGGTCTTCTTCAAACACATAATTTTTGTTCCCAATATTTTAGATTATAGATCCAAGATCCTTGACGAGTGCCATTCATCACCAACAGGTGGTCATGCGGGTATTAAACGAACAACAATGCGTATTACAGCCAATTTTTATTGGCAAAAAATGAAGGATTCTTATCACAACATTCATTTCTCAGTGTCAGGAATGTCAACAAGTGAAGTATAGCACCTCACCTCCGCTTGGGTTGTTCCAACATCTGCCAATTCTAGAATTAGTATGGGATGAAATATCCATGGATTTTATAACGGGATTACCGATTTCGGGTGGCAAAACATCAATTTTGGTCGTGGTCTACAGATTGTCCAAAGCAGCACATTCATAGCCTTACCGCCAAGGTTAGATGCAGCAAAGTTAGTAACCATTTTTACCAACAAATTCATTTGTTTGCATGGTTTTCCTAAGTCAATCGGCAGCGACAGAGACCCACTTTTCATTGGCAAATTCTGGTCCGAACTGTTTGCTCTCAACAAAACTATTTTATCCATTAGTAGCTCATACCATCCTCAATTGGATGGACAAACTGAAGTTCTTAATAGGTGTTTAGAGGATTATCTCCATTGTTTCGTTTCGGAAGAACCTAAACAATGGACTTGTTTCTTGGCTTGGGCTGAATGGTCGTACAACACGACGTGACAATCATCAATTAAGATGTCCTCTTTTCAAGCTGTTTATGGTAGAGCACCACCGACAATTCCACATTACATTCAAGGGTGTTCGTCAAATCAAGAGCTGGATGTCACTCTGACTCATCGAACGACACTGCTCCCGACTTTAACATCCAATATCATGCGAGCTCAGAACAGGATGTAACAATAGGCAAACTGTCACCGACGACAAATCATTTCAGGTCAACGATTATGTCCTAGTTAAGGTCTAGCCTTATCGACAGCAGTCGATTGTTACTAAACAATCAGAAAATTTGGCTAAGAGGTACTATGGACCTTACAAGATAGTCTCAAGGATCGGGAAAGTTGCATATATACAAGTTAGAACTGCCACCATCTTCAACTCTACACACGGTTATCCATGTCTCAGTATTGAAAGAATACAAAGGAAAACCTCCGGAATCTATCCGGCCAACACTTGACCCTCAGGAGTTGGATCAATCAAAACTTGACCTTGAGGACAAGGTCAATCTTCATGGGGAAGGAAATGATATGGAAGAAAGACCAAGAGACCACCATCCTACTTGGAGGATTACATCAGCTAAAGATGTTAGCATGAGCTATTGCATGAATAACAAACTATCCCTAATTATTAATTAATTTTTCTTTTTCTTTATTTCCCTTTTGAGTCTTTATAAGTGAATCGATGTAATGAGAAATGGTTATGGAATGACAAGCTCTATTTCTCCTTTATCTCTTTCTTCCTCGGGGAGTTAACCTCTACTCAAAAGAGGATTCCTATCATCCGGTATTCCGGTCATTTATTTTGTCATAAAACATTTTTCATATATCCCTTGTTGGTTTCCATTTCTCCTTTTGCTTGTTCTGATATCAAGCTTTTTGGTCTCATACTCTAATTAGGACCATTTGTTCCTAGTTAACGTTAGAGACCATAATCACTAGCGACCAAGCATCTCTTCTTTCTACAAGATTAGGGTTATTTTTTAATCGTTTCAAGAGACCATGCACCGATTTCATTGTTCATCATCGATTTCAGTCAGACACCAACCATCAATTTAAGTTAGAGATCAAGCATCGTTTCTTGATATCAGAATGCAACCACTATCAATTTCTCTTCATTGCGCTACAACTCAATATCAAGATCTGGTTTTTTGTTGCATGGCTTTAATTTTCCAAGCTACACCTCGATTTCTGTTAATCGCACAGCTGCTCGGAGGAGGTCACTTTTGTGTGATGTCTTGTCACCGGAGGAGGTAACCACTTACCTACCGAATATGTCAAACATTCTTTTTTTACTAAGAAAATATTTAATGCTTTTTAAATCCATTAAAAAGGTTGGATGCCTCCGATAGAAAATTTTATTGGCTCACTTAAACTAAATAATCCCATTCTGTTGCCTGATTAGATTTTAGAAAATCAGACCAAACACCAACGAACGACATTATAAATGGAAGTGTTTAAATAAATAAATCAGCATAAGCATTATACGTGATTAGGCATATTGGGATGACTTGCTTGACCCTTCTATTATGTTTAATGATATTTTTACAATTCCAATAACAATGATATGCTATGAAGTGAGAATATAAACTTAAACAAAGCGGTGAAAAGTAGTATATTTGCCTGTTAGGGTAAAAAGCAATCCTGAAGGTGGTACTAAACATTTCATTTCTAAACAATCTACAAGCATAAAGGTATACATGTCATAACACTAGGTCAACCATGTCACATATATCATAAGGTGGGAGTGTCATGATCCATGCCTTTTAATAAATCACAAGATCTAACATGTCTTTACCCAAAGTTGTTTTAACCACTTAACCGACTCGCCCAACCCATTTTGCCATGTTTAAGATTGAGAACTTGTAGAGTTTAGGGTTGGCTGAGTTAGCTTCAATTATTGTATCCTCGTCTTCTCTTTAGCCATGCCCTTTTTCTCGAGCTCGGTCTCCTGCAACTTAAACATCGTATCATAAGGTACAAATCCCCTCATCACTGCATCTTCCAAATACAAGCAAGCATGTTTAAGTTTTTAGTTCTTACAGAAACCGCGAACCAAAAGGTTATACGTCCCCATCCCCACGCTAATATTATTATTATCCGACATATGGGTCAACAAGAAAGAAAGCACTTTCACTCTTCTCAACTTTAAACACATCTTCAACAATGGTGCATAAGTGTCAAATTCGGGTTTCACACCGCTTTTTTCCATTTCATGTAGCAGCTTAAGTGCATCCTCTTCTTGACCATGTTTACAGAAACTAGTTATCATAGTGTTAAATGCCTACATGCCACGTGCAATTCCTTGATCAGGTAGTTCATTAAACACTTTATGTGCATCCTTTAATCTGCCACCTTTTGATAAAATGAAAATTAAATAATTGTAGAATGATGTATCTAAGACACAACTAATTGGTTTCATTTTTTCATAAACCTTTAAATCTCTATCGATTTCCTTCAACTTCCCAATTGCATTCATTATAATTGTGCAAGTAACAGTATTTGAAGGACACCTGTTTTCTTGCATTTCCTCAAGAACATTATCAACCTTTTTTGAAATCTTTTTCACAACAATAAAGCCTCACTCTAAGAAGTATACGAAACATCAGGACAGATCCTGTGTTTCTTCATTTCTTCAATGGTGGTTCGAGCCCTTCCAAAATCCCGAGCTTTACACCAGCCATGTACTAATGAATTGAAAGTACGAGAATTCGAAGGTATTTCATTCTTGAATTCTAGATATATATATTTATTAGCACGCTCAACATTCTTCTCTTTTGCTAACGAAGCAATTGATACATTCAATGCCAAAAGATCTTTTTAACCCTAAACTGCTTTATTTTTCTAAATGCATCTATAGCTTCTTCATACCGTCCAGCCTTTCCAAGCCTCCTTATGACTTTTGCCATAATGTTTAATGTAACATAACTTTTGAAAATTTAAACCATTTGTTTAACCACTTGCCACATGAGATCAACTTTCGTTGATTTACCCAAACAATCTGTTAGGGTTTTTCCCCTTTCTAGCAGGGTGAGCTCCAAATGAAAAGAAGAAGATTGAAGATAAGAGTGAGAAAACAGAGCAATTCATTCCATAACCTCTCTGTCACTGATTACAAGCAATATTTATACTAAATTCTGAAGGGTAAAAAGGTAAATTAATTAATAAATAACAAACTCATCAACATGCATAAATCTTCTGTTAACCGACTCAGATGATGAAATCTTTCAAGTGAGCTGGCAGCCTAGTGGTCCTCCTTCCATGCTGGCAAATGGGTCGGGTTGTATCATCCCCTCCTCCTTCAGAATTGACCTTGTCCTCAAGGTCAAAGTTGGGGTATTTCTTCTTGAAGTCAGCTATCGTTTCCCAAGTTGCTTCGTCTTCACTGGAATTAAGCCATTTGACTAGGAGTTGTTTTGGTGAGCTAACATGGTTCACATCCAAAATGCTTTCAGGAACACGAATTGCTGGTTGTAGCTCGAATATTGGCTCCACCCTTGTAGGAATTGGTCCCTTAAATTCCTTTAAAAGTGATACATGGAATACTGGATGGACCGATGACGATGGTGGTAATTCCAATTTATAAGCAACTTTCCCAATCTTCCCAATTATCTTATATGGCCCATAATACCTTTTTGATAGTTTCTGGGAACTCCTCGTTGTTACAGACCGTTGTCGATACGGCTGTAACTTAACAAGCACGTAATCATTGAGAAGAAATTGTTTGTCTATCCGATGTTTGTTAGCTTGTTGTTGCATGCGGTTTTGTGCCCTCTGTATATTTGCTTTCAAAGTGGTTAGTAGCGCTGTTCTGTGAGTCAAAGTGAGATCAAGTTCCCGATTGTTTGAATTACCTTGTATGTAGTGTGGAATCGTTAGAGGAGGTCGACCATAAACTGCTTCAAATGGAGTCATCTTTATTGCAGATTGCCATGCTGTGTTATAAGACCACTCTGCCCACGGTAAGTAGCGAGTCCACAGTCGGGGTTCTTCTGAAACAAAGCAGCGTAGGTAGTCTTCTAGACATCTGTTGAGGACTTCTGTTTGACCGTCCGACTGTGGGTGGTAGGCGCTGCTCATAGCCAACACTGTTTTATTGAGGGAAAATAATTCTGACCAAAATTTACTGATGAAAAGGGGATCTCTGTCGCTGACAATTGACTTTGGGAAGCCGTGTAAACGAATAAAGTCAGTTGTGAAAATTGAAGCAAGTTTCTTTGCATCTATCCTTGGTGGTAGAGCAACAAAGTGAGCTGCTTTTGACAACCTATCAACAATGACTAAAATTGCAGTTTTACCAAATGACAATGGTAAGCCGGTGATGAAGTCCATTGAGACCTCATCCCATACCAATTCTGGAATGGACAATGGTTGCAATAAACCAAGTGGTGGGGAGGTACTATATTTAACTTGTTGACATTGCTGACATAAAGAAATGAAGGAGGATACTGATTGCTTAAGATTTGGCCAATAGAAACTCGCTGCTATCCTTGCCAATGTGCGTTTTATGCCGGCATGACCCCCTGTGGGTGAAGAGTGGAATTCGTGAAGAATTTTATCTTTAAGTTGTGGTATGTCTGGCACATATAATCGATTCTTGTAATAAAGAAGCCCATTCACAAAAAAGAGGGACCCGGCTTGCTGTTCTGCTTTTTGGATCAATTCTTTTCCTGCCTCAGTCCAATACTTGCGGAATTCATCTAAGTAACCGAATACCGGTGTCGACGTGTTGTATAATGCCAAGAATTGTTGCCTTGATAAAGCATCAGCTGCTGCGTTTTTTGATCCCGATCTATATACGATATCGTAATCGTACCCAAGTAATTTAGTGAGCCACTGTTGTTGTTCCGGTGTTTGGATTGTTTGAGTTAACAATGCTTTAAGACTTTTATGATCCGTTATGATTGTAAAGCGTCGTCCCAACAGATAGTGGCGCCATTTAGCTACTGCTGAAGTGATCGCAAACATCTCACGAACATATATTGAAGCTGCTTGTAATCTGGTTGAGAGTTTCTTGCTAAAAAATGCGATCGGGTGTTTACCTTGGCTCAACACCGCCCCAATTGCTACTCCCGATGCATCCGTTTCCACTTCAAATGTTTTGGTGAAATCCGGTATTGCCAATATTGGTGCCGTAGTCAAGGCCTTTTGCAACAACGAAAAGGCTTTCTGTTGTTTTGTTTCCCACTTAAAACTATCCTTTTTCAGCAAGTCGGTTAATGGGGCTGCTAGCGATGCATAATGCTTCACGAATTTTCTGTAATAGCTTGTAAGGCCTAAGAATCCTCTCAATTGCTTAACACTTGTTGGTGGCGACCAATTTAGAATTGCTTGAATTTTTTCTGGATCAGTGGCCACTCCATCTGCAGAAATTATATGGCCCAAAAACGCGATCGAGTTGAGAGCAAAAGAGCACTTAGATTCTTTGACAAAAAAACTGTTCTGCTGCAGTAAGGTTAGAACATGTTTCAAGTGTTGTAAATGTTCTTCAAAGGACTTGCTGTAAATAAGAATATCATAAAAAAAAACCACTACAAACTTTCGTAATTCATTTCGAAAAAGGGAATTCATTGTTGCTTGAAAAGTTGACGGTGCATTTGAAAGTCCAAAAGGCATCACTATAAATTCGAAATGGCCATCGGTTGTGCGAAAAGCTGTTTTCGAAGTGTCACCAGGGTGTAATCGAATCTGAAAATACCCTTGGCGCAGATCGAGTTTTGAAAAAAATTTAGCACCGTGTAGTTCATCTAGTAATTCATCTATGGTTGGAATGGGGAATCTATCTTTGACTGTAATGGAATTCAATGCTCTATAGTCTACACAAAATCTCCAAGTTCCATCCTTCTTTTTCACTAGGAGTACTGGGGAGGAGAACGGGCTTGTGCTAGGTTTGATTACTCCTTCCTTGAGCATATCATTTATCATTTTGGAAATTTCAGTCCTTTGAAATTGGGGGTAGCGGTATGGTCTTACATTTACTGGTTTGGAGTTAGGGAGGAGATGGATGTGGTGGTTGTGAACTCGATGAGGAGGAAGTTGGGTTGGTGTCTGGAATACATCATGAAACTGGGCTAAAAGTTTTGAAATTATTGGATTGATGGTGTTGGGTTTATCGAAAGTGGAATCAGTGTTAGATAGGAATAGAAGAGTGAAAGCTATGATCGAGTTAGTGTCTATGGAACGGCGGAGTTGAGAATGAGAAGTTTGGGTGATTGGGGTATGGTGATTTCCTCTGATTAAAATTGGATGACCTTTATGAAGAAAAGACATGGTGAAATCGGAGTGATTTGTTAAAACTGGACCCAAGGATCTCAACCAAGAATTACCCAAAACCAAAGACAAGATATGGAAATCAGAGATGAAATCATTATTTTGGATGGAGAAGATTGTGGATGGAAGTAAACCTTCTGTTTTAAGATTATCCCCGTTACCTACTTTAACACAAAATGTCGATGGAATTGGGGGTGGAAGAGCTAAAGACTTTAAACAATTGGGATGAATGAAATTTTGGCTACTACCACTATCGATCAAGGTTGAAAGAGGTTTACCATTGATTATCGAAGTGCACCTGAAAGTAGATGGTTGAGCGACTCCAGCAAATGATAATAGAGATATGGTGAAGAGTTGTGGTGTTTGATCTGGTGGTGTGAGCAGGTCGATGATAGGATCAGGATGTTGAATGTGTGGATCGGGATCGATGTCAATTAGTGGTTGTTCTTGGGTTGTGACTGGATCTGGGTTTGCAACAAGGGAATAAAATTGGGCTTTGCATTTGTGGGCTGGGCCGTATTTCTCATCACATTTAAAACAGAGGCCTTTTTCTCTTCTCAGTTGTACTTCAGTTGGGGTCAATTTCCGAAAAGAATTAGGGTTAGGATACAAGTTAGATTGAGAACTTGTACCTTTGGTATTGTGGTTTGTATATGGCGGTGGGGGAAGTGCAATGCTTTGTTGGGTGGATTTAGGGACTGGTGCCGTAATATTGATCGGGAGTGTACGCATGGTCGATTTAGAGTTAGAGATGAATGTAGTTTGGGCTGCTAATTTATCCTCTACGAGGCGTGCTAAACCCATGGCTTCTGCCGTTGATGTGGGTTTCAGGATTTGTAACTCTCGTTGAATCTCAGGTTTCAATCCAGATAAGAAAATGTTAAGAAGTGTTCTTGGGGGTAAACCGAATACCTTATTGGAGAGTTTTTCGAATTCTGATTGATAGATTGCTACCGATGAGTGTTGAAACAGCTTGAATAACGCAGCTTCGTGGTTTACGAAGGAGGATGGACCAAAACGCAGTTCCAAAAGACGGCAGAAGTCTGGCCATGACGTTAATTGTTGATTTTGGTAAAGCCAATTGAACCAACTCAAGGCTTCACCCCTGAAGAAAAAGGATGCTAGGTGGATCTTGTGAGTTTCTGGTGTGTTGTAGAGAAAGAAGAAACGATCGGTGTGTAATATCCAATCAGATGGATTTGAACCATCGAAGGTAGCGATTTCCAGCCTTAGGGGTCTAATTTCGAACGGACTTTGATTCGGTACATGATTTTCGAGTGGGGGCTGTGGATTTGAATCGGATGATGATGGATTTTGGAAGATTGGCGGAGGTGTTATCGGTGGGGTGAAAGGGGGATGTTCTGGGTTTTTTTGAATACGGGTCATATTCAAGAGAAGGTCATTGACTGAATTTGTGAGGGTTTTCAGTTGTGTGGTGGTTGATTTGGAAGATTGAAGGAGTTCTGCTATGGTTGCATCATGACTAGCGATGGCTGTTTGTAATTGGTTAGTGACATTGTTTAAGGAGTTGAGATTATCTTCCGTATTCTGCCAACGAGTTGGCATGATGGTATGGAAGGGATGGAATGAAGATCAATGAAAGCACCAATGTTAGGGTTTTTCCCCTTTCGAGCAGGGTGAGCTCCAAATGAAAAGAAGAAGATTGAAGATAAGAGTGAGAAAACAGAGCAATTCATTCCATAACCTCTCTGTCACTGATTACAAGCAATATTTATACTAAATTCTGAAGGGTAAAAAGGTAAATTAATTAATAAATAACAAACTCATCAACATGCATAAATCTTCTGTTAACCGACTCAGATGATGAAATCTTTCAAGTGAGCTGGCAGCCTAGTGGTCCTCCTTCCATGCTGGCAAATGGGTCGGGTCGTATCACAATCAATTTAGAAATCATACATATCTGGCGAAAACTTGGAACCCATGTGGGATTCAGCCCAAATAAACACACTATAAGCTGATTTCCAACTGTTATCGAATCTTTTCAGCATTTGAGCTACTAAGTTTTCAGATGGAGTAACAGTTGAGTTGTTTACATCAATTTCGGCCTTGCTACTTTCCGCGATTTGATCTTGTTATTTAGCCTTACTCTGTTTATAGTTTTCAATCCAAAAAGATACTGAAAGGAGAATAAAATCATGCTCTGGGGATTTAGTGACTAGAGTATCACCTTCTATAATTCAAATCTAAATTGGAAGATCTGGGGATTCAGTCACCTCTGCTGGATCATCAATTTTTAAGGTTTCAATCAAGGTGCAAAATAATTTGCATAAAAAAATCACAAACCCTGTTTAAGTTTGAGCTTGATATCAAACTTGAAGACCACAAATGTATCTTGAAAAGTTTTAGTTTCAAGGCTGCCATTTTATCAAACCCTTGATCACTATCAAGTCTTATGTCTACAAAATTAGTAAAAATTTAGTTTTGAAAAAGAAATCAGTAAATTTCACTTACAATTTCAAACTGAAGTGGATGGGCAATCAATCAAGAATAACAGTACATGTAGGTTTTGAGCTGAGTTGGTAGACATATGTACCTTATGAGAAGAGGTAAAGAGGCTGGAATGGTGGAGATGACAGTGCATTCGCCGATGAGTGCATGGGCATCAGCAGGCGGCGGTTGCACAGAGTATGGAAAGGAGGAGAAATAAGGGGGTTACAATCTGTGTTACTCTCCTTGAAAGCGTGACAACGGGTCATTATAATTCTGGGTCATTGCCATTTCAAGATGAAAGCACGTCTAAATCTAAATCTAAAACAGACATGCATAAAATGCAGTCAAGTCCGATCTAAGGGCGTTCTAGTCTTTATTCAGACAGTTCATAAGTCTTCTTTGGAACCGCTCATAAGCGGTCCATTCTCTATCTGATTTGTTTTGTCAGGTTTCAGTCTTCCATTATATATTTTTCGGTTCTGTTTATATCTTTTTGGTTTGTTTTTTCTGTTTTGGTTTTTCAAAAAAAAATGATCTTGTAAACATATATTTTTTGAAAAAGTAAACAATAAAATCATATAATTGGGAGAAAATATACTCATCCTAAACAATATAAGAATTTTATGTATGTTTTAAGACAACCATTACGAATTATCAGAAAAACCATTACGAATTATTAGAATTTTTTTAAAAAAATAATTTTGGAATAGGTAATGGGGTATTTATAGGTGAAACATAAAAATATTTTTTTCCGGGTTTGGACCAACTAAGACCGACTCGAACAGACCCAAATTCAATTGATTTGGACCTTTGAACCAATCCTGTTTGAACCGACCTTAGACTACTTTTGGACTAAATGGGGATCAAAATTAGGGATCAACCTGGACCAATACAGTCTTGACCCAAAAAATATGAGTGATTGAACAGCTTAATATGTGTATATCTATCTAATCTAAATATATCATAAAGTAAGATTTTTGTCAGCGTATTATAATATCAATTCAATAAACCAATCAAAATCTTTTATTTGGTAAAAATTTATCTTAATTTTAACCTTTTAAGCCTTGAGGAGGGCAGTTTTTAGATTTTAGTGGGTAAATTTTACTGATTTTCATTGCTATTTTAGGGAAACACTACAAAAACATGCATGAACCGAATTAAAAATGTTCATTAAGAGGATGTAGAACGTTGTTTGATCTTCTAGTTTTGATGAGGGTGAGCATATGAGGAGATTACTAAACTATAATGTTAGATCCCTTAAATTGTGTTCAATATATTTTAGTGAAGTCTAGTTTATATATGACATTAGTCATAGTTTAGGGTAGTTATTGTAAATACCCAAGGGGTATAAATACAAGTTTGTAAGCCCTAATTCATTAAGCTTTCATTCCTACGTATCAAACGACAGCTCTTGTTCTTCACGTACGCATACATTCAAAGAGAGTTCATATTACATTGTGTTGATTGCTTCGATTGATAGTTGATACCGGATACACTTGAACCTACACGCTAGGTGTCATATCTAGATTTTTCCTTACCCTTTTTACCTTAATCCTCTTTTTATATAAAAAATCTTTATCTTCAAATTCCTTCATTTATAACTTTAGTATATTACCCTCGTCTAAACTTAAAAGAGCTTATCTACAAAATCCGAATTCCCAGCAATCGACTCTATCTTCCCTACAAGGCGTGAAGGAAGCTACGATGAAAATGTCACCTTTTTCCCAACGAAATACATAGTAATTAATTTTTAATTGTTCCAGCATTTTAGTAATTAACATTTTATTCACGTCTTAGAGTAATACGCGTAGTTTAATGAAAGTTAATACAATAATATGTCCTGCCATCATCTTCTTCTCTTTTTATTTTTCCTAAAACAGATTGTGATTGTGTGTGAGTGTGTTTATGTATGTGTTTAGATCTATTGTGTATGAAAGATGTTTTCAATCTAGGTGTTTGTGTGTGTGTGTGTGTGCGTGTGTTTAGGCTTAAAATCAGATTTTGTAAACTAAAAGTCGAGTATGAGGCGGTGGTGATGGCAGTGTTTGGGTTCTTCATCCAAGATTTGGCGGCTGCGGCGGCGGTGTTTAGGGTTTTTTCATCCAAGCTTCAGTGACGGCAGTGACGTGTTTAAGGTTTCTTCATCCGAGCTCCGGCGGCGGCAGCGTTTAGGGTTTTTTCATCCAAGCTTCGGCGACAGAGGTGACGTGTTTAGGTTTCTTCATCCGAGCTCCGGTGACGGTGGTGCCGGGTTTTTGTGGTTGGTGTTTGTCCATATTTATCATAGCCATATCACGAATCAAAACAATAAACTTAGATCTGGACTCAACAAATAAGATGTCACCGCAAATCATACATGGATACACAAATAAATAGAAGCAGATTTTCATGGAATAGATATGTATGCATTTGTCACTATTTTGGTGGGTATATGGCAGTGGTGTGGTGGTGATAGTTAAAAGGGTGGTTGTAGTGGTGGTATGTGAGATTAGTGAAAAGAAATTAAATCTGTAAAAAATAAAAGAATTAAAACTAAAATAAAAAACTAATATTTATTAAAGGATGATTCATGTAATATCAAAAAGGATAAAATTGTCATTTTGATAAGTCTAACGGCAAGTTTGTTAAAGTTAATGACTAAAGGATTGTCCGTGTTCAATTTTTGTAATTAAGAACTGACTTTGCAAGATTTTCAAATAAATGAATGAGAGTATAATTTAGGCAAATCTTAAAGAACTAACCATGCAATTAACTCTAATTTATATAATCAAAAAACTTATGTAACAATTTGAGGTAATGTTTTTTCATCGTAAGAAGGGCAGGTTGTCTGATGGACGCATAGCTACTTAGGATACGAAATACAGAATAGGGCATGAGCTGCGGGAAAAAGGGTAGTATAGTAAATCTATAAATAAATTAATTTAGGATAATAATATTTGATTTTTAAATGATTTAATCAATCTTATAATAGGTATTTTCTTAAATGATTTAATTAATCTTTAAATAATTATTTAAAGATATATAAGAGTTTAAAACTTTTCTAAGTATATTAATATAATTTAAAGATTTTGAGCGACGTAATTTATGGGTTTTGCAAAGACAAATTGTTTATCTAGATCAATTATTAAGATTATTCACGATATTCTTTTATTAAATGAAGGGTTATGATTTTATAATAAATTTAATACATGTTAGTGTTTTATTTAAAAATGAGTTGGTAACGTACAAGGAGTATTTATTTAAATAATCGATATCGATGCCGTTAGAAAAGGGAGGACAAACACACACACACACACACACACACATATATATATATATAATAAAAGAATAATAATAATTAATAAAAAAAAGATGTTGACTAAAGACTTGTATAACTTAATTGATATGGCCGGCAGTTGGCCGACCTGAAAAAACCAACTTGTTCAAATACTGTCCTCAAGCTCAATTAATTCGTAACTGATCTCACTGAAGATACTCGTTTCTGATTAACATAATTTCCTCAGTTAACACTCCTCGTTAATATTCATGCTACTAATTACTTTCTACATGACCAACTTAATATGCTTCTTCCTTGTTATGATCATATTCCCTTACGCCTCCTCAATTACTTTCAATTTCACAAATATTGCTCCGAATTTGGAGGACCTCTTCTCCTTAGATGGTGACGCTTATATATCTGCTGATGGAATCCAGGTGACCCCAAAAAACAATCGTCTAGATCAGACATGGTACAGTGGTCGTGCGGCTTACATCAAACAGCTTCATCTTTGGGACGTCGTCTCCGGTGAGCTAGCCAGCTTCTCTACCAGCTTCTCATTTGTGATTGATTCATACGGTCAACAGCGTCATGCAGATGGCCTCACATTTTTCCTTGCTGAGAATAACGCGGTATATGCCTATGCAGCCGCCCAAGGTCTTCCGTGGGATAGGACAGCTCTTGTCAGTACAAATCCATTTGTTGCAGTGGAATTTGATACTTTTAGCTGGAATGTATGGGATAACATGACCGATGGTGATCACGTAGGTATCAACATCAACCATCTATCTTCTGTCAGCCATCAGAAATGGATGTCCGACATACCTCATGGAAGGGAGTGTCAAGCTTGGATCCATTACGATTCCGATTCCAAAAATCTTAGTGTTTCCTTCACTGGTTTCCAAAACGATAAAGTTGTAAGGCAAGATGGACTCTATTACAACGTTGATCTTAGGCACGTGTTGCCCGAATGGGTTATTTTCGGGTTTACAGCTTCTGCTGCAAATGACTCGTATCAGAAAAACAATGTTAAATCTTGGAATTTTACTAGTTCTGATTTACAAGTTGATAAAAACAAAAGGTCAGCAACCAATAGCCTCCCCAAAAAGGTGAAAAACAAAACTCGATATTTGGTGGGACTAGTAGCAGGAGGACTATCAGTTCTAGTTACTCTTTCGGCTATACTTGCATTTGTTTTATGGAGGAAAAACAAAAACTATGAAGATGAAGTGGAGGAACTTCGGTTTGCATTGGCGATGAACAATGAATTCGAAATGAGTGCCACGGGGCCTAGAAGATTCACTTACCTAGAATTAGTTGGGTCAACCAATGGCTTTGCAGAGAATAAGAAGCTTGGAGAGGGAGGTTTTGGTGGGGTTTACAAAGGTTTTCTCAAAGATTCAAACACGTATGTTGCGGTCAAAAGGGTGTCAAGGACTTCCAAACAAGGTATCAAGGAGTATGCATCTGAAGTAAGGATCATTAGCCGATTAAGGCATAGAAATTTGGTGCAACTCACAGGTTGGTGCCACCAGAGAGGAGAACTCATACTTGTTTATGAGTTTATGGAAAATGGAAGCTTAGATTTACATCTCTTTAAGGGAAAGAGCTTGTTGACATGGGGCACACGGTATAAAATTGCCCACGGCCTAGCTTCTGCTTTGTTATATCTGCATGAGGAATGGGAGCAATGTGTTTTGCATAGAGATATCAAATCGAGTAATGTTATGTTAGACTCAAATTTCAACGCAAAGCTTGGCGACTTCGGACTAGCAAAGTTGGTCGATCACGAGAAAGGCTCTAAGACAACAACGTTGGCCGGAACCTTGGGCTACATGGCTCCTGAATGTATGGTGACTAGCAAGGCAACCAAAGAATCAGATGTGTTTAGCTTCGGAGTTGTTGCATTGGAAATAGCCTGTGGACGAAAAGCAATTGAGCACACAGCTCAAGAAAATCAAATACGCTTACTAGAATGGGTTTGGGAGCTATATGGAACGGGGACTCTTTTACAAGTAGTCGATCCGCTTCTAGAGTCAGATTTTGAGGAAGAGGAAATCAAGCGTTTGATGATGGTTGGGTTGTGGTGCGTGCACCCTGATCCAAAACTTCGCCCATCAATGAGACAAGTGATTCAAGTAATCAACTCCGAAGCTTCACTGCCAATACTCCCCTTAAAGATGCCGGTGGCATCTTACTTGACACCTGCTACGTTATTGTTGGGTGTCTCTAACGGCAATTTGTCAAAGAAAATGGAATTGTCAACAAGTTCATCTTACTTGTATGGTCGTTAAATACCTCTATTCATCACCTTTTCTTATCATAAACAAGGTAAATAATTAAGTTTATTACCAAAATGTGCAGCTTTCAGAATGTATTCATATATAATATAACTTTTTATATTGCAAAAACGACTTTTAACCCGGTTTTTAACACTTTTAAACCCGGTTTTGAGGGGTTTTGGGGAGGGCAACTAAATGTCTGGGGTATTTAACTTCAGGGCTAAAAACCTTTCAACCATGGTTATAAACCCGCGTCTGAAAGGGGTTTCAACAGGGACTAAATGCTACTCTCTACCCTGGTTTTTTAAATAAAAAACCGGGGCTAAATATGTGTAAAAAAAACTATACAATTACTTAAACCTTTAGATACCCAAACCTATAAATAAAGAGTATAAATCTGACAACATAGTTGAGTATGTGTGTTGTTCATGAAGTTGCATCAGAAGAAGGTAATGGTCATCTTCTCATAAAAAAATAAACTATGTTCTCCGTAAAATAAGATATGTACAGCAGCATAAAACTAAACAAAAGAACCAGCTAATTAGGCCCGTTTAACTGTTTAAGTGTGAGATATTACATCATTTAGTTGCGAATGAGTGGATTATTTTTTATTAATCTTAAACAAGTCATGAAAGTTAGCTGAAAAGGAATAGGGCTGAAAGCCACCGCTAATAAAATTCTTATGCATATAAGAAAAAGGTAGGTGAAGATCTATTGCATGATATCTTATTAAATTGTTGTTTAAACCAAACATATAAGGCAAATTAATTACCCATCTATGAGAGTTCAACTAGACAAGAAGTACCAGTTTCCCTGTGAAATTAATTAACCATATCTAAGTAAAGGTGTTTTTTTCCGGGTAAAATGGGTCAACACGAAACACGCCCCAAACCAAACACGAATTAAAGCGACACGAACCGAACCTGACACAAAAGTAACTTAGATCGAAAATGGGTCAACACGAAAATGATCAACACAAAGGGTCCAACCGAACAAAAAGTAAAACTTGGCAAGGAAGGTCCAACCACAAGGAAGAAATTTCATGAATAAAGCGCTATCTTCCGGATGGTTTAGCCAAACTCCATTCCTATTCAACACGCAAAACCCTTACCATATAAGTGCGACTCATGGGTTACCGTTGTTCCATAGCCAGCCAACACTAGCAAACCAAAGCCCATAGAATAACAATCTTATTGAAAAGAATCTACTGTGACAAAGTGGTACTGTGGTAGTTCATCTGGTAGGGATTTTTTTGAAGAGATAAGGCGGGGAAAAAAGAAGGGGAACGACATAAACTACAATAAAACGATCAATGCCGTAGCATTGGTTTAAAACTAAATAGTAACCAACCCATTATTATGTTTAGTAACGTGATTTATGGTAACATTTCACTTGAAATAGAACAAACTAAAACCAAAAAATGCAAAGCTTAATAAGTTCCTGAAAATTAAGAAACTCGATTTGATGCATGGAAATTCAATTTTAATGTCTGTTTACAAACTGAGTTGAAAATTAACAATAAGATTCACCTGATATGAATGAAGCTAAGTTGTTTAAAGTCAAAATTACCTGAAACATTACTGAAAAATTTTCATTTATATTAACTAAGTTTATACTATTTATGCAAAACTACAACTAGCCTAGCTTGGGCTTTCAACTATTATTACACAAACAGATTCAACTCAAAATTTGATGTCTGGATGTTGATGTATTGACTAGAGCAAGAAAGGGATTAGTATTTTTGCTAGCCTGAGGCATTAGATTGGTTTATTAGTAGCACTAAATGTTTAAATCTACTGTTCTGTTTCAGGATACATATGAAGTCAAAGGTGCCAAGCGCACATTCAAAACAGAGAAGGGATTTTTGGAGTTCACTTTTACGTTTTAGCAAACACCTAATAGGCATGTACAAGTATCAGGTAGAACATTGGATAGATCAAGGAAGAATATACAAGAAAAAAGATGGGAATTCAGGAAACCTTTAAACTATTTGAGCAAAACAGTTGCGGGTGAGGGTGATTTAAAGAAACAAAAAAGATGAGAAATCAAGAAAACTTTTCAACTTACCAGAGATTGATGACGGGAAAGCAAGAAACAGCAGCTTTTGGTTATGCTTGTCGATGAGATTGCAGGGGAAAAGAAATTAGAGGCCGAAAATCAAACATAAACAACCGAAAACACCTATCAAAGTAACAAACGTGTGTCTTATAGAAATAATAGAGCACTTCTCTTCCAATAAAGCATATTAATTAAGAGTGATAATAAATCAAACGATTGAAAGGACCAATTACAACATACAACAGCAGCTACAAGGAGCATTGTGAAGTTATCTGCAAAAATTATTATATTCCGATCTACGTAGAAATTTATAGGATTTTGAGGAAGAAGGGAAGGAGGGAAAAGGAAATTTTCAGTGGATTTGATGAATTGATGGTTTCCGGGTGGGAAATTTTAAGGAGTATTTTTGGGCTTATTTTTCATAAGCTAGTTTTTTTTGATATTTTTTGACTTTTAAGCTTATTACGAGTTACATGAAGAAAATAAATTAAACTTGTGAAAAATAAGTCAGAAAAAACGAGCTTATGAAAAATAAGTCTGAAAAAAAAACTCTTAATAAGCTAAAACAAACACCCCCTAAATAGTTAAAACATTTAATATAAAACTAGGGTTAGATTCGCTCTTCAGTCTTCAACACTTTTTTATAACAGGAGAGGATACTTAAGACGTAGAGTTTCGGTATGATCATTATTCTAACCTCAAGATCTTGGACATATTAAAATATTTAACAAGATGTTAGAAACATGATTACAAGTAGTCTTAAATTAGCAAGACAAAAAAATGCATCCTTTGCCCCAAGGGTGGATCTATGAGTAAGCCGGTGGTGGCACGGGACACTAGCTAATTTTGTCCGTGTAATGTAAATTTAGATTTTTCATAGTGTAAATTTCGATTATTTCAAGGCGGTGCAGGTGCTACCACCCACTTCAATACCATCACCTATTTCAAATCCTGGGTCCCTTGTTTGGCCCAATAAATTAATTCTTAGGCAAATGGGGATTACACCAATTTCTAGACAACCTTGGTATTTTGACTCATATTTCCAACCCAAAGGGCTGTTGCATAAGAATGTGTAACATCCTGAATTTGGGACTAGTAGTTTCGTAGGCTTGGGTACGTCTTTACGTGATTATTATTTGATTAAATGCTTAATTATTTAATAATTGGACTTACTTAATTAATTGTTGTTATTAAACAAGTTAAGTTATATATTTATATATATGTACGTACGCATGAGAATGTATGTATATATATATATATATATATATATATGTGTGTGTGTGTGTGTGTGTGTGTGTGTGTGTGTGTGTT
>JAUEJL010037188.1:0-21112 GCA_032274825.1 Drosophyllum lusitanicum
ATATTGTTTTGATGTAATGTAATTAGTTGAGGGATTATGTAATCTAACATAGAAGGGCCGGGAACCCGACGGAACCCAATGGGGGGCGATGGTGTTCCCCGGGAACCCGATGTCGGGTTATACATCGGATGCGGGTGGTCTAAGTATACATTTGACAAAACATTGAATTTAAACAAGTGTATAATTTCATCAGATATAGTACAAAGAGCTCAAAACATTCTCAAAGGAGCTTTATTTCCCGTCCCTCGATTTCTAAAAAGTATTCAACTTGCAATTTTTTTACTTCTTTCTACTTATTAGATTAAAAGTCAAAACATATTCAAATCAAGAAATAAAATAAGAAAAGAGAGTTAGTGAATTCAATATATCATATTTTAATGTGTACAAAAATGAAACCTGATAAAGTTTGAGTTAAGAAAACGGGGCTCTCGTGTGCCAGTTTTTAAAATAAATAAAACATGATTTTTTTTACTACTTTCTATTTGTGTTCCTAATTGAGGTGTAATTAATCCGAGTCTAGTCGACATAGTGTCAAGCTCAACATCAATTCGATTAGAAAACTTGAAGCTCGAAACTCGACTCGAATTCAATTGATCCTTTATTTTAAAGCTCGAGCTCGATGAGCTAATCGACAAGATCAAGCTTGGTTCGACTCGATTGTCAGAATTAATATATTAAAATAATAATTTAATTAGTTTAGTATCACTCTACTCTAATGCTTTGAAATTGACTTGATACTTTTGAGCTCGGGTCGACTCGACTCGACTCGAGTAGAATTTATGATGATTATGTAAATATACATATAAAAAGGGTAACTTGTAAAATAGTATAAGCTTGATAAGGCTATTGAGCTTACAAGCCGAGTATTTTATTACTTTTTTACTTGAGCT
The DNA here is from genome assembly GCA_032274825.1 of Drosophyllum lusitanicum. Classification (NCBI taxonomy): domain Eukaryota; kingdom Viridiplantae; phylum Streptophyta; class Magnoliopsida; order Caryophyllales; family Drosophyllaceae; genus Drosophyllum; species Drosophyllum lusitanicum. Next base: position 891 of record JAUEJL010037188.1, read on the forward strand.
CGGCTCGATAGCCTACTCGAGTAAATCAAGCCGATTTTGAATATTTTTCTAATCGATTTCTAGAAGCTCGTGAGTTGTTTCGGCTCAAAAAAGCTCTATACACACACATTACACATAGAGTGATAGAGCCGATTTTTCTTACTAAACAACCATGTTTATTTAAGACTAAAATGGAACCAGTTTTTTTAGTTAAAAAGCTCGATTTTATATGGTGTATTTAATGCTCCTACCATCCCCTTTCTACCACATCAATCAAATCAAATACAGTATAATTTTTGGGTGTTATTGAGTGTATCCCTTCTCTTACATACACATGTCACATCAATAGGTTAACTCTCTCACCTACATCATAAAGTTGAGACTTGAGAGTGCACTAATTTAACCCGTAATTTTTTGGTTAAAAACCAGGTTTTTAAGCTTAAATAAATGCTCTGACCAGTCTTCTTTCCACTTTATCTTAAAGCTTGGTGTTATGGGTAAACCGCCCCTTTAGGTCCATAAGGTAGAACTATTGGCTCCCCTAACCCGAGCATTCTCTTCTCTCTCTTTCCGCTTTCATTGTAAACCACAACCATAGTGAATGGTTGTTGTGGGAAGTCGTTGGTGACAAGAGTTACAAAGCATTGAATCGAGTTAATCATAAAAGAATGGACTTATTTATCGAACTCGGGTTTGAAAAAAAACTCAACCGAGCTTTGAGTTCAAGAGTTGTAGGTCGAGTCGATGACTTGCATAACGATGTTATACCAGTCGGAACCATCCAAATTTTGGGAGTTTGAAGAATTAACAACTAATTAATGAAATGATTGTTGATCTGAATACAAAAATATACAAGTGGATTACCTAAATTTTCTCCCACAAATTATGCACATCAACGAATTTTGAGGCAAATGTTAGATGACCATTAAATTCCCTTAATGTTCGGTATTTTTAAGTGAACAACCACATGACAAAATTTGCTTATTGTTTTGAGACGTCGTGCATAAATTCACGACATCTCTTTATCTTATCGAACCCCTTCATCATCGAAAAAAAATTAAAAAAAATTCTAAATCGGCATAGATAGCTTAGGATTTGCTAGCCTGGTTTTATAAAAGTCTGATCTTGATAACAAGATCCGACTCCAACCCTGACCTGACTAGCTAATCCAACTGTTTTAATTCACCATTTTTTTATTTTTAATAATTTTTTTTATTAACAAAAGATGAAGGTGGTTAAATTCCATTTGGTTTTGGTCGTATGTTTCATTTCTGTGATAATTGTCATGGCCGATTCTTCCCCTTCCAAGTGAGTCTATCTATACTTTCTCCTTTGCTTTCATTATATATAATAATAATAATTAAATCAGCAAATAAGCAAAATTATGGGTGACCATGGTGTCGGTGTTGGAACCGATTTTACCGAGTACCAAATTTGATCCGAAGATGGTACGGAATACCATAACGAGTATTCATATACAATACCGATACTAGTCCCGAAAAATGCAATTCAATATCAACGATTAAGAACTATAAACTATTATCTACATTCCAAAACAAAAGAATTAACTATTAATTATTTCACGTTAACTAAAAAAAACATAAAACATTCATAAACACGAAAATCCATCCGTTTCAAAACAATCTAACAGCGCTAAGGAATCAGGAATTTAGGATAGAATTTGATAATGGATAGGATTGTTTGAAGGGTGCTTTGTTTAGGAAAAGAAGCATACATGCTTGAGTAGACATATATATATGCATCTGATTTACTTCTTATATGCACAAACACATACACTACTATCTCTCAATACACATAGATACATATGTTTTGAGTAAATTGACTTAATTGTTGACTTTCAGTGAAACCATAAGTAATAGGAGGGGGTTAATAAGGCATAAGAAACACCACGGGCCATGTGTGGCCCATAACTCAATTGACAAATGTTGGCGATGCGACCCCAAATGGGCAGACAACCGTCAAAAGTTAGCAGGATGTGTTCAAGGCTTCGGTCACAACACCATCGGCGGCAAAGGTGGCAAATTCTACGTTGTCACTAACCCATCCGACAATGACATGGTCAACCCTGCACCTGGCACCCTCCGCCATGCTGTCCTCCAACCTGAACCACTTTGGATCGTTTTCTCCGCCCACATGAACATCAAACTCACCCAAGAGCTTATTTTTACTAGCCACAAGACCATCGATGGTCGTGGGTTTCATATACACATCGCCGGCGGTGCTGGGTTGATGTTACAGTTGATTCGGAACATCATTATCTTCAACATCCACATGTATGATATCACTCCTGCCAAGGGTGGTATGATCAGATCGGCTGTTAATCATGTTGGAATGAGAGGAGCTAGCGATGGAGACGCGATTTGTATATTCGGATCCAATGACATATGGATTGATCATTGCTCTTTCGCCGGATCATATGATGGTCTTATCGATATTGTTGCACGTTCCACAGATATCACCATCTCGAATAATCATTTCGTCAGACACGATAAGGTGAACAAAGAAAGTTCCCCATATACAATTCATTGAATAATGTAGTTTTCGGAATAGAATACGAACATCTAACAACACCTATGTTGTAAGTACTTTCACACTCACAAACATTTTAACCGTGGGATCTTATATCACTTAAACACTTACTTATTTAAGTGTTTACGAGTGTAGTAGAATCTATCATGGTATTAGTAGTTGCGCATATCCTATTCTAGTATTCTCTATAGCTTTTTAAGATACTTTTTCTAGTTAGAGTGCTCTACTATTTTATATGTAGTAGTTACTTAACTTAGGGTGACATTTGTGTATGTATTTTTTTTATTCAAAAAGTTGAAACCGATTACCATTTTCAGGCTTTGTTATTTGGTGCAAGCGATGCTACTCCTGATGAAAACATGAGAGTCACACTTTGTTTTAACCATTTTGGGAAAGGACTTACACAAAGATTACCAGCTGTGCGATGGGGATTTGTTCACGTGGTCAACAACGATTACACAATGTGGAAGAGCTACGCGATCGGAGGTGCAAAAGGTGCCACCATCATCAGCCAAGGGAACCGCTATAAAGCCGAACATGGTGCAGCCAAGGAGGTGACTCATAGAAATCAAGCTACAAAAGAAGAATGGTGTAAATGGACATGGAGATCAGAGGGAGATATGATGTTGAATGGAGCATTCTTTGTGAATTCAGGAAACCCGAATTGGGCAGCGCAATATAAAGGTTACCCTTTGTTGAGACCTGAACCGGCTCATAGAGTTCACGAGCTCACTAATTTTGCTGGTGCTGCTCTTGGATGCAGAGTAGGATTACCCTGTTAAGCTTCGTGTTGGTGTCATCATGGCCAAAGAGGTTCAGATGGGTTTCTTAGACTGTAGCTCTTGTGTGTATATAGTTTGCTCCCTTTTGCTTTTTAGGAATCAGCTTAAAAGAAGATCTAAATCTTTGCAAAATTTGTACAGTATTTGTGAACATATTTCTTCTAGTCTGCTTTTATTTCTATCTTACATATGTTTTGATTCATATGTTTCTTTACACTTAGAAGCATTGCTGCTATAACCCCTCAAACTCACATGATCATTTACTTGGATAAAAGTGGTTTGTTGAAACTGTGACTTGGCATATTAACACCTTGCACCTTACAACTTAACAGTGCAGGTTTCCCTAATCATAAAATTTTTGTTTTTGGCTATGGCATTTTTCTAGCTGAGAGCACTTTGGTGAAGATTCTAACTTTTCTTAACCTCGTCTATCATGCTAGGACTAGAAGTATAAAGATTGACTACCATTCTATTCGGGTCAAAGTCTAATGTCGAAAACTACTTCCAAAATTTGTTTCTCGAATTGCAAAGTACTTTTACTAAGGGTCTATCCATACACCTACATTATAACTGCTTCTACACTTTAGGGATTTGCGATCCTTGTTCAATGCCAACTTGTGAGGAGGATACAGGCATACATATAACATCTCATCATCTTTGTTGCGAGTCAAAGATGTAGCTAATGCTGCTCGTTAGATCCATCAACTGCAATGCAGCTTGAAAGCACAGCACCAACTCTACAAAACATGTGCCCTACTTGAGCAAAGTCTAGTGAAATTTAAAAGGGTGTATATACTAACATTAGTTGGATGTAGAATATCCTCGAAGAAGACATTATTATATATAAACACAATGCATATTCATTTATTATTAATGATTCAGTGAAAGTTCCAAAATTTGTTCCTTCACACTCTCGTCTCTGCTGCAATAAATATTATATCATTGGAAGCATGAATGTGCTCGCCTTTGATCAAGGTAGTGGAGTCACAGTGACAGTCATTTGGGGACGTGTGGATTTATGATTATGGCACGGCAAATAACTGCAGTCATTAGTGGAGTCACAGTGACAGTCATTTGCTACATTATCCTCTTAAAAGGATGAACAAGGAACACATTTAAATTACATATACCAGAGACGAGAATAAAGTTCCAAGATCATGTTTAGAAAGCGATTTATCATGTGTATTTAAGTACACAGTACTCTTCTTAAGAACAAAAATATAACATACAAAAAAATAACCTTATTTTGCATAAATCTGCACGCGGCCGCAGTACTCTGAAAGGACAAAGTGATTGAATAGCAGCAAGCAAATGAATATACATATATGTTGAGATTGTTCCCAGCTAAAATATGAAAACGACACTGTCGTGAACCCTGGATTTCTGGTTCTGAGCCACACACTCTGATATCCACATCAAGTTTCTGATCTCCTGCTCCCTGAGTCGCATGTATGCAAAGAATACACCATAATGGAACTGCATAAGTGTACAACTACACCACATTAATTTGTCTTTCACTGGAAGGAGATTATGAGATGATAAAGTGCTTGTAACTAACAGAAATTTTTTAAATTGCAAACACAAACCTGTTGCTCAAAAGATAGGCAGAGTCGCTTCACCTCCTCTTCATAAAATGCCTTATCGAGCATCTGGCTTTCTCCATAAGATAATTTGGAAAATATCGGCTGGTAAGGAGGATATTTCTCCATTACACCACGGACCTATAGTGCAGGTTTAAGAGGTATAGACAATCAGACTGAAAACATTACTTTTCTATCCCTCAAGGAGGATGGGGCCGGGGATGTATAAATTATATCTTAAGGTTTAATAGGATGATTTCAGGAATAAAGAAAGCACACCTGATCTATGTCCTCACAAACAGCAAGTTCCTCGTGACCATAGGGGTAACTATCTCAAGCCGAAAGGAAAACAAAAATATGTTTTTTAAGTAAGAAAGAAAAAGAAAACAGACAAATCTTCAATTAGCACGTCCATGAAGAGTTCTACTAACTTACAGTAATCCAAAACTAGAATACAACTTCCTACGATCATCTCGAGTAAGCTCCGTTCCAATACTGCATGTGTAAAACAACACTAATAAGTAAGTTAACATCAATAAACTTTAAATGGTGCCAATTTGGGCTCGTATACTTATAAATGGGTAGATCCATGTTGTAGTTTATCTAGAACGGGTCAAATTTTCACCTAAACTGTATTTCTAATGCATAAAACCTCGTAAATCATTTTATTCAAAAGTTACATTTTTATTAAAATAATAATTATTTCTGTGATCACTTTTCAGACACCAACTATTTACACTTCTTATAGAAGTTTTTGGACAAAACCCTCTTTCAGTCTTTCGGGCCATAACCCAGCCTGCCTATTTTGCCACCTCAGGAACATGTTTTCAGATATTTGCAGCACCTGTTTATCGTGATGTTAACAGCTCTCCTGTCAGCCTCAAATGCCAGAAGATCAGACATGATTTCAGCAGTCGCCCCGCCTAGTTTCTATTTGTAAATTCATGTTAGACAGAAGCATAGGAAAGACATTTCCAAAGTAAAAAATAACCATCAAATACTTGCCTGGCAAAACTGGTAGAAATCCTCAAGATATGCCTTGTATAGAGTGTTTCTCATTATCTCAATGTTCATATCATCCAAATCCTGCAAATAATAACAATTAATTACTAAAGAAAAAGACATAGGCAATAACTAAGAATTCCCGGCCATAGTTCCAATCATCAGAAACTATTTTGTTATAGTATTAAAAATTCATGGTCAAATATTAACACTATGCCCAAAAAAATTCTGTAGCATGAAGATTGTAATCTACAAATTCGGGTAGCCTGATTATAAACAAGCATATACCTACCTCCGATGTGATGCACTCTGAGAAGTATGGAGCAAGTGGTGTATCCACAAGCACAAGTCTATAAAGCTCTCGCATATTCTGAGCAACTGCCAGGGTAGCTATACTGAAAAAATAAACAGAAAAATCTTACTTTATTAGCATTTGAAGCAAAAGTCAGAAGATTTTTTTGAGACAAATTACCTGTCAAACATTCCCAATGGGTGGCATTTCTCTAACAGTTCCTGCACATCTCTCTCATGCAAGGTTCCAGTAACAATCAGGACAACATTGTCAATCATGTGACCATATCTGAGAGGGTAACATAAGAGTTAAGCCCCAGGCAAATATTGAGTAATCAAATTTCTTTCATTTTCTTTTTCTTTGGAGCTAATTTTAATCCACATAATAAGCTTCGTTATTGAAATAGTGCATGTGATCACTCTCTGCTGACTTTGAATAAAGGGTAGAGATGTCTTTTTCTAAAACCTCTACAGCTATTGAAGCAACGCATAAATTGATATTTATCAACTATCCATTGAGATATAAGATCTATACACATGCATCTTTCAGTTAAACAACTACTTTGTTGTGTTGACAGGATCCTAGTTCATTGTGCAAATTCACCATGACAGCATAACTAGTTTGGGTGTCGATACAAGATTCAGTGAATCACAAAGCTAATTCTGTTTCATTTTCGATTGAATTGAAAGTAAGAAGAGTACTAGATTGTAAAGCTTTGGTTGGGTGGACTCCAAATTCAGGAGTAATTCCCAAGTGATTTTGAAACAAATCCAGTAACCATCATGCTTTTCTGAATCTTATTTCCATGCTACGTAGTTATCTGAGTTCTTAGTTTTTAATAACTTACTCAAAGTTGAATTCACAATAACCATGTGCTCCTGTTGAAAATATCTTGCCTACCTACAGTAGATCTTAAGGCTGAAAATTTTTAAATCTTGGCACAGGCTTTGATACATGATAACATACGCCAAGATGCATGCAGATTACTTCAGATAGGAATTAACAGAATACATTGACGACTTGGATCTGAACTACAGTTTTACAGGAGACGTTAAGTTTAGGATTGGAAGCAAGTATAGCACATTACAGCCATAGAGGTCTAGCAAGGAAGTTTCAAAGGTAACCATGATCTCAATGGCCGGGTGCATCTCATAAGAAATTCATAAAAGCCTATTTCCCACCAATTAAAACAAAGAACAGGTGCCTGCAAATATTTATGGTTTTTATGGTAAATTAGATGCCAACTATAAACTTTCACTTAAAAGAGGCCAGGTTGAAAACAACCTGAATGGAAAGTAGGAAACCACAAGAAGCATAGGTTAATCCAAAAACACAGTACATAGTAATGAAATTTAAGAGCAACGGTTTGATGGTAACAAAGGAATGGTTGAATGGGATAGGGAGTCTTAAAAGTAAGATCAAAATCAAGATCTTCACCACTGGCATAACCCCTTGACCAGTTTTTCATCTGAGTTGAAATTACATACTATTCCGTGACCTTAAACTACAGTTAATAAGAGTAATACAGACTCAGTGGACTATTAGGCCCAATAAGCAGCACTAACATAGTAACATGATTGAAAAAAGGTCACCATGCAAGACTTGTAGCAGACAAATTATACCAAACAAGCATCTTAAGAAAAATAGAAGAATCCACGTATATATATAATAGTTAAAAGAAAGTGCATCTTTCGAAGAATAAGAAAATATACATACGTTATGTATTCTAAAAAGGTTGACAAAGGCTCAGTGGCTTGGCATAGCATGTGCTTATACTCGTCAACCAACTTAAGAGTGCATTTTTCAACGATTGTAGTTGTATGCAATGGGGAAGGCTCTGCAAGAAAAATTACCACAAACCTGATCAGAAAAGACAAGCTAATGACCTGCTATCTTAAAATGCTTCAAATTAGACATTTATGCACATAACCTTATCTTATAAGTTGACACTGTATAATGTTCCATCCAGTCATCCACCTAGATAAGATGAGTCTCCCCAGTTCCAGTTTTATCCCATACTAATGGGCACCAAATATTCTTCTCATACTACTTTAAACAACATTAATGTATTAATTCTGCGAAAAATATTCATGCTTTTATATTTAAATGAAATTCAAAACAACGTCTTTACAAACCAAACAAGAGCTGCTCGAAACATAGTTACTATAACATTTTCATGATGACTCATTATGTAAATCTATTCAAATGGGAATATGTGAGATGTTTGTAGACGAATTTGTGTCATTAGTGACTTATCAAAAATTCCTTTATACAAACATGTTAAGCAAAAAAAAGGTTTAGCAAAGTGAATGTACATTTTGATTCTCCTGATCGAAGCCAAATCAGCACACTGAAAGTTACAATTTTAACGAAAAGGTCAACCATCAACATAGGATCATTGGTGGATCAATCAGGACCACGTTTTTCTTATAGCTAAGCATTTAAATTAAGTACAAAAACTTCACTCTCTACAGTCTACAGCAAAACTGTGATCTGATCTTTGTTCTTCTAACAATCTAAGCAAACTAAAAAAAATTATTATAGAAGTTATAGAGAATATATCTTGATTGAATTAAAACCCAATATAAGACAGTCATCTGAACTTCGTTCTTTGCCCAACCTAAGCTCACCGACAAATCAAAATGTTATAAATGACTTGGAATTAATCTTAATTGCATTAGCTCCCAATAAATGATCTGTCTAAGTGCCCTAGAGGCCAATTCTTCACTAAATTTTTAAAATTAATTTCGAACGAATCAACGGAAGATGAGAAATCAGAAAACAAAAAAAAACAACTAATCAATATACCGTTTTGAAGATAAGGACCGTATTCGGTGGCGGAAAGATGCATCTTGATGTCATCAAGGGTTTCACACTGACAAAGATTGTTGTAATCGGCAGCGGTCAACAAACCAGATCTGTGACCCCTAACGATCGCTTCAAGGTAACCCCCGTGAATGTTAAACGTCATAGCTTCGAATCCGTACATCTTGTCCGATTGAAAGAGATCTTATGAGGAAGAATTGTACTCGACTGAATTCAATTAGAATTCCCCTCGGGGATACAGATACCCTAACAAAACAAGAGAAGATTAGCGGATATTGGTTTTTTGGATCAAATCATAATTCAGGTATTTTGATAGATGGGTGCTTACTGCTTACGTGTCTTCTATACAAGATTACAAAGTTTAAATAATCAAGGGCTTGCCATTGGGCTTTATGGCCCAAATCTTTAACTCAATTAAATTCATAATGTTGTTGATTTTTTTTTATTTAAGGTAAAACCTAGAAAACAAATATGAAATGATTCACGAACTTGGTTATGTAAATCTTAGTTTTGTAGCATTGGACAAAATTAATTTTGATATTTTATAGTTGAATTGGTATTCCTTCTTAAACCCGCTATATGTCTACTTATCTATCATTTCAGTATTATGACATTTTTCTTATTCATTAAAGTGGTATAAGTGGTAACATATTGCTCACTGTCACAAGAAATTTTAAGACTCGCTACCAATTAAAAACAAAAAAAGAAATAAGATTGATAGACAGTGAAAGAGGCGGACCACATATCTTCCACCCCTTCTCTCACCCTCACGTGCTGCCTACTCCTTCCGTCACCTTACCACTATGCAGCGGAGGACACTCCTAACCACAACACTAACCATCTCACACTCTCCCCACAACCCTTTCCACTCCCTTCTCTCTCACGGTCACACCCAAAATGTTGTGGCTTTTGTTTTGCTTTTTTTGTTGACTTGTGTTTCTTTCTCACCTTCATTCAAGTTGGGATTTGGATTTAGCCAAAAGTTGTACTCGGTTTATACAGGTAACTCATTTCGAGATGAAGAATAATGGGTTGAGAATCGTGAAAAAAACATTTGGATACAATTAGTTTAGTTATCATTGGATGAGGGGGACAAATGAGATGGTATTGAAATAATACAGGTTGGGAAAGGAATTGAGGTAGGCCGGTTTGAGGATTGAAAATATATTGTGGTAGGCTGGTAGAAAATTGAAAATATTTTATGGTTGGTTGGTAGATCGCTTAGATTGTTCTTTTACACTTTCGAGGGTTAGATATGATCTAATACCGTCCATTTTGAGGTTTAGACGGAAGTGAGTATTTAAATTTTGAGATAAAAGTGAGTATTTAGAAGATATAAGATATTGGTGTGACTTTAAATGGTTACATGTAGAGATATTTATAAGTTAAGAATCATAATAAAATATGGTCTTTATATATTAATTGGAATGAAAAAGTAATAGCATTACATCAATGCCGATCGACAAGCCATCCACAAAGCCTCGCACCTACCAATGGAGGGTATTGAACTCCAGAAGACGCCATATCCCACCTTGGAAACCGTGACCCACACTTTATACTACAAGGAGTGAAATACATCAATGACATCTCATTATTGTAACCATCACAAAGCTATAAATACAGTATTAGTCAATAAAAATGATGACGCCGAGCACCACATTGACGCCTCATTATCGTAACCATCACCTCATTACCGAATCCACTTTTAGGCGTGGGTCGATTGTGTGTCTTGTGAAGAATCATTAAGAAATAAAACACTTGTTACTCGCTTAGGCCATGAGTTATACATTCCCCCTTTTCAAACCTTTCATTTTTTCAAGTCAGCGTCACATCACTCTCTCTTTCATTCCATACGACCTTAGTACGTTATACCCTTCTCATTCTTAGCCACACTTTTAATATAATTTTATTAATAATACGAAGACAAAGATAAAGAGATAAAGAGAGAAATAGAATAAGAGAGAGATAGGGCGGGGTTAAGGTGGGTGGGGTGCGTTTGAGTGTCACAACCCAAAACCTTCTACCAACCGTCTTCCCAAACATGTGTAATGGTGTTTCCAAAGAGCCCGAATGCCAAGTGAACCTAATAGGAGACGAGTAGAATATAACGCATGGGCTTAAGGTGTGAATGGTTGAGGAAGATGAGGATTTAAAAGTGAATTTAAAATTTTTGCGCGTGGACCGGTTAGAGTCCAGGTCAAGGAAATGAAATTGAAAAATTAAAATTTATAAACCTAGGTCTATTTAGTCTATTAAGTATCAAGGGTAATCATGTATAACACAAAGTATGTGACTTAAGAGAATATGACTATTCTTATAAATAAAACTAGTTTAACATCCCGTGTATAAAACAGGGATAATTAAACTTAATTTTAAATGAACATCCCGTATATAAATAGTATCACAAAATAAAATAACAAATCACGATAGAAATCAAGAATAACAAAGAAAGAATGTACTTGAAGTGATATGTTATGATGTCATTTTCGAAATGATTCCCAAAATAAAATAGTACTACAAATCGGATAATGCAAATCAATGTATTAATCTAATCAATTTAGTCTACGTGTTTACCTAAATAACCATAAAAAACGTATCTATTAAATAATTTGAATATGTTTTTTGATATTTTAGTTTTAACAAAATAAATTAGCTAAAACTAAAAATCTTGAACAATAATTCTAAAGGCATTTAAGAAAATAAAGATATGTGATTGGAATAAAAAATTCTAAAAATAAAATGATGACATCATATCTCTATTGTTTTAATATATTAAGATTAAGATAAAGATTAAAGATTAAACATACAAAAAATATTTATATAATTATAAAAACTTTAAAATGCAATCGATAGAAATGAGTTGGTTTCTTAGTGGGTCATTCTTAATTAAAACTGAAACAGAACTAAAATTGTTGGTTTTAAAATTTTTAATATCAGACCATCGGCTTCGATACGAGTTCAATCTTATCGATTTGGTTTTATTACTTATATCGGTTTAGATTTAGTTTTCGGTTTCTATGCTCGTCTTTAAAAATTTGAGTTAATTACAAAAAATGGTCCCTGTGGTTGTCACTGGTTTTTAGTTTTAGCCCTTTAACTTTAAAAATTACAAAAATAGTCACTGTGGTTGTCATTTTGTTTCACTTTTGGTCATTTAGGCTAACTTCAGTTAAAGTTAACCGTTAGTCAAAGGGCATTTTGGTCTTTTCTCACTATATCCTTATTACCAAACAAGCTTTATTTGTTATTCTTGTTTCCAAACATGTTTCTTTATCTTCCCTTTTAAACATGTTACCAAACAAAAGTTTTCTAATTTGTATTCTTTATCATCTACACTCCACTCTCACTATCTCTCTAACCTCACTTTGATCCCGTATTTCCTTCTTCCTCTCTAACCGGTGAAAATTCATCACCATCTCCGGTCGCCGGTTAGCATACCTCCACCACCTCCGATCTTCGATAAGCACATCATCACCACCTTCAGTAAGCAAGCAACCATCACCTGCGACCTCTGTTGCTAACGATAAGGTCTGTTTGTAGCATATTCATTTTCGCTGGAAAGAACGCCGCCACCACCTCCGGTCTTCGTGGTAGATATGATATTTGTTTGTAGTATAACTGTTACCTTTGGTAAGAAGACCACCACAACCTCCTGTCTCCATAGTCGACGCCGATGACCATTACTGTAGCAGATTAGGGTTTTCTTTTGTCGGTGGAATTTTACAATCACGAGGAAGATGGTTTTTTGATGAAGAATCTTGATGATGAAGATGCAATGTGTGATTGGAAGAACACAAATCTCTCTCTAAGGCCACCACCATCTCTCGTTGACAGATCTAAAAGAACACATCACCATCTAGGTTTGTAATTTGTGTTGTTCAGATATGAAATCGAGCTCTTGTTCCTCGATAGTTTTTTGGGTATATATCAGATCTGGGTTTTTTTATTATTTGTGTTCGAGATTTGTTTATCTTATTCTTCATATTTGAGTATGTATTCTGTCGTGAAAAACTTGAATGTGATGAAGATGATAAAGACAATGAACAGTAAGAACCCTAAGAGATGAACACCTAAAGAATATACCAAGAACATACTTTAATGTGAATAATGATTTCTTTAAAGATAACCAATAATTAATGGGTATAATAAAAGTATTATTTAAGGCAATTCATAGCGGTGATCCCGAAGGTAGCCGCAGTTAATGGTGGTGGCCGGAGTTTGTGTAACCAAATATGAATTGTGATGAAATAAAAACAACCATTAGTTAATTAATCTTAATTAAAACTTGTTTAAATATTGAATATTATTTCAAAGTCAATTGAATATTTATGTAATTAAATCAATATGGGTGTTTGGTAATAAGGATAGAGTGAGAAAAGACCAAAATGCCATTTAACTAACGGTCAACTTTAACTGGAATTAGCCTAAAGAACAAAAAATGAAACGAAATAACAACCACAGTGGTTATTTTCGTAATTTTTGAAGTTAAAGGACTAAAATTGAAAATGAAACAAAATGACAACCATAATGATTATTTTCATAATTTTTAAAGTTAAATAACTAAAATCAATAACAACTACATGAACCATTTTTGTAATTAACTCAAAAAAAATTACATGATATATATCCTATTAAAAAAGAGGTACAAGTACAAAGAACCTTTATCTTATAATACTTTTCAAATACATATAATATTATAGTTATTTTCTTATCCAAAATTAAAAGTCCAAACATCCTTTGCGGCAAAAGGCTAAATCTAGCTTCATGTACAAGTTTTTGTGCATGAAGTACCCCTTCCAATATGATGCTTGTTGTGGTTTAAGCAAGTATAACCATAGAAAAGGATATAATCGGTGGCTCACATGTTACGCGGAGTCCAAGCTTCCTCCTCTTCTTGAGTTCAATACCTTCTGTCTTCTGCCTTCTGTCTTCTGCCTTCTGCAAACCCAACGGACGGCAGACGCCCCACCGTCACCGACGTCTGATCATCTTCAGATTCACTTCAATCCTCCACACGCCACTTTTCCGGCGGCTTAACTTTCCAGGCAACAAGATTTCTCAATCCTTTTCAAGTATTAATCTAATCGTCACATTTTCTTGTCAGCGGAACCCTAAATTTGACACATTTTCATGTCAGCGGAACCCTAATTTTGACCAACTTGTTATATTATTCAATTCTTGTTTGAATATATCCTCAAATCTTATGTAATTTGTCTTGCTTTATAGATCTAGGGCTCATAGTTTATCGAGAACAATCTCACGACTAGATAGACGGTTTTTTATTTGAATTTTGATTGTATAATTATAATAGGCGGCGAAGATGTCGACGCCTGCGAGGAAGAGGTTAATGAGGGATTTCAAGAGGCTGCAGCAGGATCCTCCTGCTGGAATCAGTGGCGCGCCGTATGATAACAATATCATGCTTTGGAACGCTGTCATTTTTGGGTAGGTAGAATCTTGAATTAATGTTTGTTTCTCTATCTAGTAGTTCGAAGTGATGTTCTCTTCTTGAGATCATGTGATTATTTTTATTATTAGCAACCCTTTTCTTTTCACTGATTAGTTATAATTGCATTGCAGTCCAGATGACACTCCTTGGGACGGAGGTGCGTGAGTCGCTTCTGGGTTCTGACTATTACTTTTTTTCTTCCACATTGGGTTATGGTAGCCAGTCTGCTTGATGTAAAAGTTTTTGCACTTCTAGCAGAGAAATTTTACAGTATCAATTAAATAACCCATGAAATCCACCGTTTTACGATGCCACTAGATAATTAAATAGACCGTTTTATAAGCCCATGATGATCAGTTCTAAAATATCCATTTTAATTTAACCGACTTTCATAAGTTCATGAATTTTTTAAATTAAGCCTATAAAACACATTAAAACTCATCCCATTGCCCAAGATTTTAAATAATTGGATCAAAACAACACTCATGAACAATAGCAAAACGAATTCGTTTGGCCAAACAATAGACAGATTTTTTAATTTTTAATGATAGTGTTACAATTACTTATAGTGGCCAGATGAGGGTTTATCTCGAAAGGATTATGATTAGGGTAGGTTCTGGGTTTAAAAAATCCATACAAACTAGGGTAGTAATTCTACATTTTGATTCAGGCGCACTGCCCCTAGAATATTCTACAAGGGGCGGCTCCGCTTAACCCCTGGCCACTGAGCTGGAAAAAGGCCCCATCCAAGGGGCTCTTGCAGTCTCTAACCCTCGCCACAATGGCGGCAATCAGGTCTTAATAGTTTATACAACCATCAGATTCTAAAAACTCGTCAACAACTCCACTTTACCAATTATGTTGTACTCATTCGCTTCTAAAATATCAAAAACATAGACAACATAAGTAGTAACTTTTTTATAATTTTTAATTTTTTTAGTAAGATCGTACATTTTAATTATTGAATATTTTATTTTATATTTTTGTTATTCTTTTGTGTCACTAGTATACTAAATTTTTGGATCTGCCAATGTGTATGGTTATTAGGTAATATGAAAATCAAAGAGCCTTTGGTCTCAACGGTATCCGGTGTTTAAGGTGATCCTGAAGGTGTAGATTTAGGAGTAGGTTTAGAGGGTGTGTGAGTTTTGCTATACCAAAAAAATTAGGTAATGTGAAAAGAATCACAGTTCATAGAGCTTCGTCTATCAAGGGTTTGATTCTCATGATTACTAATTTGTTATTCTTGTATGTTGCATATGTTTTTCTTCAGTTATTTGATTGGATTATTCATGGTATAAACCTGGCCACTGATCTCTTGGAATGTTTGAGAAGCTTTGAGATAACAAATTATGTTGCTTTTGTTGTTGGCTACTTCGGCATTTGTTGCTTTCCTGAAAGTTTCAGTAGAACTTTATATGATCGAATGTTTTATGTGTATTCCCTGTTAACATGTAGTGGGCATTCTCAGGTACGTTTAAGTTAACACTGCAGTTTTCAGAAGATTATCCAAATAAGCCACCAACAGTGCGATTTATTTCTAGAATGTTTCATCCAAACAGTAAGTTATCCTTACAAGATTTTTTCTTTTCAAATTTATGCATGTATGTATGGGCCATGAAGCTTGTCTGTCCCTTAACCTCTTGGGTGGAGCATGGGTAACTTGAGTAGGACGTGTATAAGTCAGGCTCTGCTAAATTCCATAAACAAGTGACGGTTGCCTTCACAATTGTATATGTGTAACACCAAACTATTTTTAAGTTGCCAACTTGTTGCTAATTCTTTAAGATTATAGAGCACCTGCTTTATGCTTTTTGTTGTTCCGTGCATATTCTTTGTGAACGTGACGATGGTTACTTAATTTTATATTTTAATCTTTTTCTGTTGACCAGTTTATGCAGATGGGAGCATATGCTTGGACATTCTTCAAAATCAGTGGAGTCCAATCTATGATGTTGCTGCTATTCTTACATCAATCCAGGTGAGCTAGCCCTAAATGATACCTAACAAGGGTTGTCATCTTTGATATATTACATATCTGCATGCTTGTCTACCTAGAAACATTTTTAACATACAGGATGCTTAGTTTTTATCTGGTTTCTTGACATAATTAGAAACTTGTCAGTAGGAAAACAAGCAATTTGGGACATCAAATTAGCAATATAAATATATTACTGATCAAGCATTACCAAGTTTCTATTTTTACTCTTAACTATATATAATAACAAAATCTGATAAATGAATTATAAAATCACCTAGCAGATGGCGGCTATTTTAAAGAAGTAAAATTAGTAATATCCTACCTTCATGAAGGTGTTTACTTCCCAACTATATTGTCACTTCCTGAGCCCTAGGAACAATGATATGTTGTTTGTGGGAGGAACAAAACAAATTACATCAGAATCTGAAGAGAAAGATCAATCTGTTGATGTGCAAAATAGAGAAAAGGTTTGATTATTATTGCAATAAACCCATGATACAATCTTCTAGTATGTTAATTTAGCAAACCAATGGCTTAAGTCACTCATCTATAACTCCCAAGTTATTGATCCGATTCACTGGTCATTTTTTCTGTATTGTTGCTCTATGATCCGGGATGATGTCGTTCTACTACTGTTTGACACCCCCTTAAAACTTAAAAAGTTTTATGGGGCCACAGTAGTTTCCTTCATCTCTTGGTCACTTGGTGTCACTTCTCTTATCTTAGTTTTTAGGGGTGGATAATGGATTTAGTGGCAATAGGAGGTAAAGCTAGCATCATGGCTGGAAGTTGCTTAGATGTAGCATCTCTAACAGCTAGCATTGGATCATCGCTCAAAATTTGATCATAATTAGTAATCAATCTGCCTCCTGCATGGGTCGTCAACCTGGGTATTCAGTTGAGGGCTACCAGAAGTAGCTCTTTGAAGTAGGAAAAGCATTTATATTTTGTAGCAGTGTTTTCCCAGAATCAGAATCAAGAGGTAATTTGTGTCACCATCTAAATTCTGGCCAACATTTATTTCAGCTGACAAATAGCAGTTACATGCTTTCATTGACAGCCTCTAATCACTTTTTAAAAAACTAAAAAGCATGTAATTTTATTTAGTAAGGGGTGCTTGGTTGGGGGTTTTAAAGGGTAAGGAATGGGAATAGTAATGATTAATATTGCTTGTTTAGGTGGAATATAATCAATCATTACCATTAATGGGGAATTGGGGGTAATGAATTCAGGTATGTGCGTGTCCCCACCAATCACCACCACATCACCGACCACCACCAATATCGCTACCACCACCCTCTGGCGCCACCACCAACTGCCGCCACCACCAACTGCCGCCACCACCAACTGCCGCCACCGTCGCTCCCGCCACCACCAGCACCACCACCACTACCGGCCGCAACCACTACACCATCATAGCTCGTCGCACAATCACCATTACCACCAATATTGCTACCACCACTCTCTGGCGCACCACCGATCGCCGCCATCGCTGCCGCTACGACCACCTGCCGCAACCACTACATCGTAATTCGTCGCACAATCACCACCGCCACCACTACACTCTACCACTATCATAAACCGCTGTCGCAGTCACCGCCACCACTACACTCTACTACCATCATAGGCTGCTGCCGCTGTCGCCGAAGCGGCCACTTCCATCTCCTGTCACCACTTCTATCACCTACCAGAACCACCTATCGCAACCACCGCCGTCATCAACTACCACCCGCCGCCGCTAATTGACATTAATTGATGCCTCAACCAACATCGTTGTCGCCGCCACCAACTACCAGCACTACGGTGGTTGTCACCATCATCACCACCATCACTACCGACTAGTGCCACCGCCATCAACCTGTTAACACACAAACATATATACACACACACACATAGGTATATAATGATTACCTATATTAGCCAAGCAATATCAATGGTAATGATAATACTAGGGAATACTCATTACATTCCTTTGTATTCCACATAGTCATATAGATCGCGGAACGCTCCGGTACGGGAACGAGGATCGGGAACGCGGTTCGCTAGGTCTTTAGAATTCGGTACGAGATGGGGTAGGCTCATTCCGGATCGCTTCGGTACGAAGTACCATATAATATGGTACTATGTACCCAATGATTAATAGTAAATTAAGTTTTTACATGTCTAAATAAAGATTCAATTCAATACTTAATAAAGATAATAAATAACTCAAAATCAGTACTCAATAAAGAGTCAAAGTTTAATATATTAACTCAAAATAAGTTTATATCCTTGGTAGTGGTGTATAGTGAGAAGTTAAATATATATATATATATATAGAGGTAGGATCAAATGAGAACACCTCCTAATGTGAGAACGTGGAGAACAGTTTATAGCCATTGGATGATATTTATTTAATGGCTGAGATTAATCTTGGTTAATTAAGGTATGTTGAATTTTAATGATAGCATGGTACCCGCGCTGCGGCGACATCATATAATTCCTACTCAACATCATTTTCGTTGTCAAGAGCATATTGTATTATATTCACGCAATATGGTGAGTGGTGACAATGATTAACATTTGGATTGAGGTCCTCTCAAGATGAGGACAAAATGACTTATCATTTTCCTCGCAACAAGACCAGCGAGTCCTACAAAGCGTCTTAATTCACTTCAAACAAGGACCTCCTAGTTTTTGTTTTAATAGTTAATTTAATATATTTATTTTATGATAGAATATTCGATACGAAATATTTAGTTATTAATTTTTTAATTATTAAGTTAATTTGTATTGATTTGATTTTTTTTTAAATTCATTATTTTGGAAGGTTTAGTTATTAAAATGGTATATAAGATTGTCATTAACTCTACCAAATAGTTACTTTATTTAATAGTTTTTATTTAGTTTAATATTAATGGTAAATTAGTAATTTTAAATTACTTAAAACTAAGTAATTAAGACAAAAAACTTAAATACTTTAAATCAATGGTCTAGATCTAATACTAGAATTATTGTAATTAAGTAAACAATTATAAGATTTAATTATAGAAGGAAGAGTATTATGGGAATCCTCCACCCCATAAATTTCACTCCTTCCTTTTTTTTCACTTCCAACCCCAAAAATGATAACTTTCAGCCAAAAATGATCTTCCGGCCAACGAAAATGATAACTCCAGCCACCCGAAAATATAACTTTCCAGCTAAATTGATAACAATTCTAGTTGAAAATGATAACATTTTTCAGCTACCGAAAATGATAACTTCTAGTCACAAGTTGAAAATGATAACATTTTTCAGCCACCGAAAATAATAACTTCCAACCTCCAAAAATGACAACTTTCTAGCCAAAAATGATAACTTTTCAGCCAAAAATGATAATAATTCCGGATGAAAATGATATCATTTTATAAATAAAAATAATAACAATATACAACATTTAAAATGATAATATTATTTACATGAAAATTATAAAAATAGATTCATTTTGGGCCTAAAATGATATAAATACACATGTTTTAGCCGAAAATAATATAAAAACACATGTTTCTAAACGAAAATGATATAAATACACTTCTTCCAACCGAAATGATATAAATACACATGGTTACAACTAAAAATGATAAAAACATATTTTAGCCCGAAAATAATATAAATACACATGTTTTAGCCCAAAATGATATAAATGCACATGTTTTTAGCCGGAAAAGATATAAATACACGTGTTTTTAGCCGAAAATGATATAGATACACATGGTTACAGCCGAAAATGATAAAAATTCACATGATTCAAAATGATAAC
>JAUEJL010037299.1:0-21101 GCA_032274825.1 Drosophyllum lusitanicum
CAAGCAATCAAAGGAAGAATGGTCATACAACCTATGAAAACTCAGCAATAGGAATCAAGATCAAAACTTTAACACACCTGGATCTTTGAATAAGCTAAAACATAACAAATACATCATTACATGTCATCCAAACATTGAAATCCAACTAATTATCAAGGGTTATCATGTCTAAGCAGAGATAACAGGGTGTTTAGCCCATAATCGAAGGAATACAGTAATAGAAACACAAATACAGCAAGCTAAACATGATGAAAAGCAAACCAATGTGTGAATCTATAGTGAAAACCTCAAATCTTCACTCCCAAATGCTAAATCCTCAAGCTTCTTCAAGATCTCTGCTTCAAAGCTCCAAAAACTCCTCTGGGAAACGTCTAGGGCCGGCTGGAGGTGTTAGAATTCCTCGTTTTGGAACAAAACAAGTCTATTTATAGAGATGATTTCCAGCCGGAAACGCGTCGCGTTCATGTCTTGGACGCGTCGCGTCTTAATGAACTTGCCCGACAAGATCGCTTGATTTCAAGAGAACGCGTCGCGTTTATGTCCCGGACGCGTCGCGTCCTCGCCTTTTCAGACTTTGTGATATTCTTTTAAACTTCGAGTCTTTTTCCGTCTTTTCCGCTTAAACTCTCGCCATTGAGTATTTTATGACCTGTGATTGATAATTACACACTTTAAGTACCATTTGTCATCATTTAAAGAGATATTTTACATTTAAGCTCCATTTATCGCAATGAATATATATATAAATAATGCGATATCAAATATTCACTGTGATCAATACCATACACACAAAACATATAAATAGAGTTACAAAAGGGCTTGGCAAGAAAAAACATGGGACAAAGAATGTGCCAATGGAAAATAATAAATAATACAAGATATACATATAATATATATGCCATTGACTTTCATTTTGTCTCAAAATATGAAATAGTTTTTGATCAACGAATATTAAGAATATTTTAATTACAAAATATGACTAAACATGAATATGTGAGCTACAATGTGACAAATTCATTATTTGGTAGATTTATACGTAGGGATGGCAAAGCAACCCGAACCGATGGGGAAAACCGAACCCGACTAGTTTCGGGGTCGGATCGGGGATTATATTTTCGGGTTAGGGTCGGGTTTGAGGATTTTTCGGGTTCGGGGCCGGGACACACTATCCTCGCCCCGCCCCGAATATTTTTTATATATTTATATAATTATATGTTTTATATATTTATGTATATAATACTATGTATGGATATACAAAGAGAACGATTGTATATCTATTAATGGAGAAGTTTCTAAAATGATGAAGTTTCTAAAATGATGAAGTTTTTTGTTAAATTTTGAATTTTGATCCTCTAACCTCTTTTAAGTTCTACTTTAGTTAAATTTTTTATTCAAGTTAACGATGATACTTACGTTCTTATTTATAAAATGATCATCTCAGGTTCTAATTAAGTTTTTTGTGCAGTTTCTTACTTCACTAACATAACTTTTAGTCGGGTCGGGTTGACAGACGCCCCGACAACCCGACCTGACGGGGAACGGGACGGGGATGGGTTTTCATTTCAAGTTCAGGGACGAGGCGACCAAAACCCGCCCCGAACTCGCTCCGTTGCCATTCCTAATTATACGTGTGAGGGATTCATAAATTGGTCAAATGACATAGGTGAACCTTAAGCCTAACTAAATTTTAACCATGACAAATTATATATCAATGAAAAATTCTATTATCTCTTAGTTCAACTTCCTACCGGACATGTATAATGTACTAATTCCCTTTCTAATTGACACTTGTGTTTATCAAATGATGAGTAAGTAGAAAGATCTATTAGGAAGATATATAACATATGTATATCAAATTGACATGAATTAGTAAGTTTTTGGAGAGAAAACCTGATAAATTCGGGCCATAAATGACCCATAATATTAGATATATGTTACAATAGTAAAATAAGATAAGTTGCGAGATAATATGACTTGTTTAGTAGTAACCATTAAACAACACACAAAAAAAGCTTTTAAGTAAATAGATCAAATTAAATATTGAACCTGAAAGTTGTTTGTTCAATTTCATAATGTTAATTCATAAGTCTGTAAGGGGTATGGCACCCATTTATTTGGGTATACCGATAATGTCAGTTCACTCCCTCCCATTTGTTTTTTTTGAACAACGAAGTAATGTTAGTGGGCTGGGTCCGCAGTGACATCCATATAGGGCAGTACGTGAGCCCCAAGCCACAAGCCATGAGAGAGTAAACCCTCCTTCATTGTTTCCGGAAACCCCAGAATGAGGCTCGAACTCGAGACCTCACAGTGAGATAAAACCCTCCATACCACTAGGACAAGTCCTTGGAGAGTAAATATAATTTACACGCACACATAACCATATGAGGGAGTTGAGAAGGGACCTTTGAGAGGAAATATAATTGGGGTTATTATAATTGATCAAGGCAGAAAACAAGTGGATTAAAGTAGAGCTCATCTTATCTTTTATAAGAACAAAGGAAAGGAATGTGCTAATATTAAGGTTTGTGCCCTAGTTTAAATTAGGTGTTTAAGTGGTGCTTAATCCCCTAACTAAGCATGCTTTTGTTGTAACAGAATCATTTATGAACCATTTGAGGCAGAAATCATGTCACGTGGAAAGTGTACATGTTCAAGTTTGAGTAACTAGATTTAAATGGCTTAAATGAGTTCAACTCTTTGATTGTGGAGTTTAGCTAATAGTGTTGTGATTATGTTGAAATGGTTTGAAAGTGTATTAATTATGAACTTAGAATGCTAGAACCTAAAGACTACAATGGTGGATTGAGCAAAGATCTATCAGAGTAGACATAAGTTCTAGTCACATGATAGTTCACGGTGCGAAAGCATGTGGTTGCGGAGCGAACCATACTAGCCTAGTAACTATCATTTTCACCTTTCGGTATGCAATGCGAGTATACCCTCTTATAGCGTGATTTTTTCAAAATATTTGTTTATGTAATTAACATATGTAAGTCATTATAAGGTGCATAAGATATTATGTCTCACGGGACAAAAGCAAGCCACACTTAACTTGCACGAGACAATCCAAGTAAGCACATTGTGACAATCCAGTCATACATGTTGATATCATCTTAGAGCATTGGGAGTACTTGAAGCATGTGTTCGGTATTGCCTATTTGGCAATCGGTCCAAGAGGGATATCACCTCCACAGCCTCGCTACTGAAAAAAATCAAAGTGGAGCAGTAATCAAATGCCAAAGGAGGGAGAGATAAGAGACGAGAGAGAAAAAAAAGAGAGAGGAATTATTTTTTAATTTAAAAAACCTTTCTAAGACCATCAGCATCCAACCCATATTACCCTATCAAATTCACTGCCACATCAACATTCACATCATCTCCCACCTTCAACCCTCTCTAGCCCATAAACCCCCACATCCAACCCTATTCAACCCTACATCAAATATTAATAATAATATATCTATATATATATATATATATATTAAATAAGAGATTAAGAGAGATAAAGAGATAAGAAGAAAAAAAATAGAAACCCGCAACGGGTTCACCAACTAGACGGGCTCCCAACCCAACCCCACCCCATCACCAGCGATGGTGTTCCCATCGGACTGGGAAGGTAACCCTCCATCTCGTAGCCTCCGATGCGGGTGGTCTTATAAGAAAACGATTTACTGGTTTAGTTAAGATTGTGATATTTTAGTAAAAGATTTATTAATAATTAATTTTAGAGAAATGATTTAAAATTTAATTAAGATAAAATTAAAACTTTAAAAGTTTGGATATATACATAATATTTTAAAAGGATATTGATGTAATGAAAAATTGTAGAATTATATTAATGTGATTAACAAGTTTTATAAAGATTATATTTTTTTTAACAGCGAATTTAGTGGGCTGAGTTCGCAGTAAAATCTATATAGGGCAGTATGCGAGCCCCAAGCCACACACCATGAGGGAGTAATACCCTCCACCATTGTATTAGAAAACCCTCACTGCCTAAACTTGAACCCAAGACCTGAGCTATGGGGTAAAACCCTAATACCACTAGGCTACGTCTCAGTAGTTTATAAAGATTATATGAAATTAAGCCGGAGACCTTGGTTCATTGATCTTATAACTGCTCGGGTTTTTCTTTTTCATACAACAAAATCACACACCCTAAATTTACACTTTTTCTTTTTTTAGTGATTTCATTACTAATTTACACATTTTTTGTGACATTGTGGACCGTAAGTAAAATTTCAACAACTTAAGTTTTAAAAAACTTCTTTCTACATATGTCATAATTACTAGAATAGTCAACAAAACTCTTTATTAAAAAATTGTATTTGAAAAACAATCCACTTCTTTCATATATTTAACACATCAACAGGTTTTATAGTTATTATATTTTTTATGAATTCTAACTTTCTGTAGCTTGCTATTGTTACCAAATGTCTTGTGTATTTTTCCCAAATGTATCATTTGTTCTCCTGAATGCATCGTCTCTCAAATGAGATTCCCTAATATATATATTTTGAGGCTAATTGGTTATAAAATAATTATTTTAAATATAAGCTTTCTAGTATTCTTTTATAATAAGTTAATGTTTTGTTTGTTTTCTCCGAATGTCTTGTCTATTCTCCCGAATTCATCATCCCTCGAATAAAGTTTCAAATATATATCTTTTTTGAGTTAATGAGTTCTAGAATAATTATTTCAAATATAGTCTTTCTTGTATTCTTTTCGTTAAATGGCTTTGAAAAATTATAACATAATACCTATGTATAATGTAAATATATAAAAAAATCGGGCCCCTCTAAAACATGGTCCCTGTGCAATCGTCCGTTACTCCGTTTTGCAAGCTCTCGGGAACGCCTCTACCTATTTGTTTATGATGTTATTTCCTCTCATGCAAACGATACTCTCCTCAAAATTCTATTTAAGAAAAATGTCCGGATTCTGTTTCTCATAGACCTCGAGACTTATCAGGCTTCAAATCCATGAATCTGGGAGCCCATTTATTGTGACACTACCCAGTCCAGGCCCAGGACCAGGCCCAGATCCAACATCTCATTCTTATGTGCCATTCTCCATTTGGATGACTTTCATAGATGCTACATTTTTGGACGATTTCAAGTTCATAGAGCCGAGTAGGTTTCGGGGTAAAACCATACCAAAAACTTGCGATACCTAATAAATCATTTAATATTCTCTCTCCTCCTTAACATTAATATAATTTCTAAAATCTTATTAACTTCTTCCTCCTTGTTTCATTCATATAATTTTTTTTCTTATTATAATATCTTTTAGAATTTATTTTTAAAATTAACAAAAGAGTTTATGCAAATAAAAAAAATTGAAAAAAACGGACATGTTGCTGAAGAAAACTTTTTTGTGACACTGAAACGCGCGAATAACATATCATTACATTCTTGAAAGCGACCTGTTGCAAACAGAAACTATTTACCGCTGTAGCACGGGTATGATGGTAGTATATTATTAATGTTTAATAATTATAATGTTTTTAACCAATGCGTGTTTCATACGTTCATCTAATCTATTTTTTTTAATAAATGAAATGACAATAACTTTTGAGTAGATCATCTCAAACTACTAAAAGATAATACAATGTAAGTCCTCGCTTGACACCCAATACATCTATGACCTAAAAATACTTAAAATTGACTTTTAATCCCATTTTCAATGCAGTTCCCACCTTCAAGTTAATGCCTCCACCAAAATTCTCTGAATTGAGCTGCATTATCAAATTTCTCCCATGGTTCGTAAGAATTAAGAAAATTGTATAACCAAGTAAAATTTGAATTTGTTTTCCAAAAAAATTAACTTTTTTTTAAAAGCTTCACATTTTGTTGAAAAATAATGTCGAAGTATGTACAATAAAGATGCACAAAACACTCAAAATTTGCACCTTAAATGAGTGAATTTTGTACATTTATATATATGCGCATGATCCAATTGCTTAATTCTCACTAATTTCAAGCATTTAACTTCTTATTGAAATGTATCTGGGAGTGTTCCGGCAAAAAACGTTAATATTAATTAGAGTGTTGGTTTCTCGAAATTTTGGGTTAAAGAATGATGAAATTTCATGAAAACAAAAAAAAGGCATTTATTGTACGGTGCATTTGGTGAAATTTTATGTTTTCGTGAATTTCTCAATATCCTTTTGTTAAATTTTTAAAAAAACTCACGAAACACTAACATGCATGTGACCCAATTTTTTAGTTCTTACAAATACTTAAGTTTTATATTTTATCATGCTTATACACACAGGCACACATTGACAAGGAAGTAGTCGTGATGGTGGTGTCGCGGTGATATGTGACGCTGGTGTTGTGGTGGTCGTCTTAGGTCATCAACAGTGAGAAGGAACAAACTCTCCATTTCAATGTGTCGGCATCTATATTTATTATCCATCTTAATGTGTGGTATCGGGTGATGATTGTTAGTTGGTTCAGTTGCTTTTTCGCCGGTGATGGAGGCACTTGATAATGGTGTAGTGGCTTGATTAAAGAAATAATAGATGAAGGGTATTAGCTGGTGAATGCAGAGAGAAAAAAAGAGGGGGAGAGTGCATGTGTGTGTGTGTGAGAGAGAGAGAGAGAGTGTGTGTGCGAGTTGAGTTCATCGTTCAAAATGATAGGGGAGGAGAGATTGACTAGGCTTTCAAATTTCGGAGCAAAATGCTTGGTTACCCTTATAGCTTTTATCCTAACACTATCTCTTATGCTAACGTTATATATAAAGTGCGGCTTTCTCCCTTATTTTCAAAACTAAAACACCTCCAACATACAAAGGTTTTAAATTACAAAATTACATTAAATTAACAAATATTTTTATTGACTTTAATTTGACACTCATATTGTAGTATTTTTTTTTTTTAAATCTACATATTTTTACTAAAAGCTTGCAACACATATGCAACGTTTCATTAGAACCGCCTAGTGAAATGTTGCACATGTGCAACCTGACAACAAACAATGATTTTGTATACCATGATGGTCATTGGTGGTGGCATCAATTGTAAGGCCGTCAGTAGCGGTGTTGATCTTGAATGGAGATAGAAAATCAATATAAACTCATTTGATCGTTTACTCTCTTGATTTTAAATAAATTTAAAATGGTTGAAATATACATGTAAGACTGAGATTAGTTCTGGCAATAATTTTAGTTTCTTAATGTAACAGGGCGATTTTCAGGTCAACTTTTGGACTTTTTAAACTTGTAATTCAAACATATATCAGTTTAATAACATGCAACGGAAGTCTTAACATAGTATTTTCTTTATTTAAAATAACCCATTAACACCCCCAAAACCTTCTAGAACATGAAGAAAATGTATTAATGACTTAGAATTGATGGAGACTATGATGAAACAGGTTGCTTGAATTCACAAAGAGGCTTATCTTCGTATTTGAAGACAAATGGGTGATTCTCCTTTGCAAGCTTTCTTCCAAACAAGAACAAGAAATTTGATGGTGTTTGTATGTGAAATGAACAAGGGAAAGGAGAAAAGGGGGTTGCCGCCTCATTTAAGGGTTATCTTAAATATGGGTATTCCGCTCCCCTAACCGACTTACAACTAATCCATAAAATATCTATAAATTTCAACGAGGATTGTTTTTTGACGACAACTTCGAGAACTATTTGTAACATTATTAATAACTCATTAATAGAGGTATTCTAGTTATTATATATTTACCTAACCGTGAATTGCGCTAGAGTGGACCGCTATTAATGAGTGACACTTGATTTTTCCAAAATCTCTCTTTAATGCGTCATTACCATTAATAGTCATTGATTTATTTTAATTAAAAGTCAGGATTGGTTCTCGCACGAGGATACCCCAATTAATGAGTCATTAATTATGCTAAAAACAGTTCTCGCACGAAAAATATTTTTCTCTTTTGAACTTTTCTACACACAGAGGAGGGCATTTATAGCCTTTGATTAAATTTTGATCTAGTGACTTAGATAAATCTTATTTTTTATTTTTATTTAAATAGAAAGGGTATCATGGTAAACTTAATTTTAATTTTCAAATTAACTTTTTTTTTCCTTTTTTAATAGAGCAAAATGCATGAAAATACAATTAACTTTGTCTTAATTATCATTGTATACAATCAACTTTAAATTCTTAAAAATAATATAACCAACTTTCATAATTCTCTCGTTGTATGTTGACAATTTTTTTCTGTGTCTAATATTTAGCTATCATCATTGTATACGATGAAGTTTTCTATAATTTTCATAGTATACAACAACTTGTATACAATGAGTGAATTATAAAAGTTGATTTTATTATTTTAAAAAAATAAAATTAGTTGTATACAATGATAACTATGATAAAGTTTATTGTATTTTCATACAATTTACCCTAAAAAATAAATAAATAACTCCAATATTCCGTTCGAATTTAAACTCCATCTAC
Source organism: Drosophyllum lusitanicum (assembly GCA_032274825.1). Taxonomy (NCBI): domain Eukaryota; kingdom Viridiplantae; phylum Streptophyta; class Magnoliopsida; order Caryophyllales; family Drosophyllaceae; genus Drosophyllum; species Drosophyllum lusitanicum. The sequence continues at coordinate 8,438 of JAUEJL010037299.1, forward strand.
CAAATAATTTTTGCTAAGCATATTTATCCCAATACCAACTAATTAAATAATGATTTTTTTATTTTTTAATTATTACATCGTATCGTGACTTAAAAGTTAAACCAATTTAATGGGTTTGCCTTAGTATCACATTTGACTAAACTTACAGTGAAACACCGTTACATGCATCCTTCCTTCAACCCTTTCTAGGCATTGTTTTTAGGTGTTATAACGTGTTTTTCACTCAATCTCTCTTCGTACCTTTTTCTATATATGATTAAAGCTATTGAGTAGTATTTTTTTTAGAGAGTTTACGCAGGTAATTTACTTGTTTATACTTAAATAAGTAATATACTTTGTGGTGAATTGTTAAAATAAGGACTTGAATTTTTTGATTATGATTTTAGTTCTAGCCGGAGATCTCACCATTGGATCACCATCAAACATTAGTGACGTCACTGAAATTTTCTGGTGGTGATGGTGAAGTCTGATCGACCTCCTGTCAGCCGTTGTTGTGATGGTAGATATGTTGTTGTTTCTTTCATCTAGCAACGACGACCGACAGGATACCGATTAGAAATAATAAATTTTTGGTATACGCATTCAACCCTTGGTTTTTAAGTTGGGCAGAAGTAATTAAAAATATCAAATGGTTAAAGGTTGGTTCGTGAAACGGCTTCCAAGTGTGCATCCATGCTTATGTGAGTAAAACTTTTTAGGGTAAACTTCACGAAACCATATAAAGCTCATATGGTTATTTTGAATGTTATGCAACTTGTAATCATAATTAAGGATTGAAAATTTATTTTAAATTTTAACACATCAAATGATCTTATTATGTCCAAAAAAATGAAAATCTTGAAAATCACTATGTTTTTTAATTTTTTTTAAAATAATTTCAGGAAAAATGAGATATTTTTCTACAATCAATTAGGACCGTGTTTCCTTGATTCTGCGTATAAAAAGGGTATTGTAGATTTTTTTTTTTTTTTTGCAGTAAACCAAATTTTTTGGTTATATACATTATGGGAAAGAAAAAATAGAAAGCTTAATTGGTTCTAAACTTAAGAAAACAAAATAATAAATAATCAACATTTTAGTCTCATTTTTTTCACACCATCACTCATTCTCACCCACTCTCTATATAAAAATTTTATGTTTTCTTAAACTAAACTTTCTCTTATATACAAAAACAAATGTCGTCTTCATTGTATTCGTCGTCTTCATCGTCGGATGATTTGTATTCATGGTTGTAATCGTCTTCAAACTGGGGAATACATCCCGCTGCGTATAGAAAACGAGCACTGGTTTATTTTGTGGAATACTAAACACAACATAGAGAGGTTGTTCGATGATGGCGAAACACAAAGTTCGAAACCAAGACGAGAGGAGCCGATCAAATTAGAGACCATGAAGCTGCACACGGCCAACTTTTTGAAAATTATTTTACAGAAAACAGTAATTACAATGATGAGATGTTTAAGAGATGGTTTCGTATAAGCAGACGACTATTCCTACAAATATTGGAGGATCTACAGCGGGAGTATACATTTTTTCATCAGGGTTGGGATGCTACAAACAGAAAAAGGTTGTCTCTTTGCAAAAGTGTACCTCGGTAATTCGGCAAATGGCATATATATGGGGTATCCACTGACCTTTTCGATGGGTACTTAAAGATGGCGTCATCAACTGCACAAGAATGCATACATAACTTTTCTAAAAGTATCATCAAACTTTATGGTAAGCGATACGTAAACCTTCTTACAATGATATTCAACAATTATACATCACACATGAATCTAGGCACGGGTTTCCAAAGATGTTAGGAAGCCAAGATTGCATGCATTGGGTTCGGGCGAACTGCTCAACTTCATGGTGCGGGCAGTACATTAGAGGTAACCCAGATCGGCCGACTATTATGCTAGAGGTAGCGGCATCACACGATCTTTGGGTTTGGCATGCATACTTCGGGGTTACCGGGTCCAACAACAACTTTAATGTGCTGAACCAGTTGCCATTATTGGACGATGTATTCAACGGGAAAACACTTGAGTGTTCGTTTCAATTATACAGAGTAGTCTAAAAACACGACTGCTATTTTACAGATGGGATATACCCAGAATGGGCTACATTTGCCAAATCCTTCACATGCCCTGTTAATCAAAGATGTATAAAGTTTAAAGTCGCATAGAAGCGGCAACGAAGAACGTAGAACATTGTTTTGGTGTGCTAAAACAAAGTTGACACATAATACAAAACCCGACAAAATCGTGACACCCGGATAAAATACGAAGAGTAATGTACGCTTGTATCATATTACATAATATGATATTGGAAGACGAAAGTAACGCGGTTTATCGTTTCGATGAAAACGCTAATCAAATTAATGAGGAGGATGAGGTTGAGATTAACAAGCAACAATTCAACGCTAACCTTCAAGAAGTCCGAAACCGAGAAACGCATCATAATCTTCGGACAGATTTAATCGAACACATTTCATGACTTCTATGGAACACAACGACAACCATTACTTGTCTTTTTTATATGAAATTATGTATTTTTTATTATTAATATGTAATGTTTAAATGTTAGTTGAGAATGATGGATGTGGAGGTTAGAATGATAAGAATGGAATGAAAAGAGATGAAAAGAAAAAAAATGTAATAAAAGAATAAGAATGATGCATGATCATGGTCTAACTAATCAATGTGGATATTTGAATAAACTGCTAATGAGTGACATTTGATTTACAACAACTAGTCATTATGATTATATTTACGGGTGTAACAATAAAGTGAAACTAAAGTGATTTTAGTTTCTAACCCGCTCTTGTTGCAGCCTTACAAGATTCTCCACTTTGTGGAAGCTATTTTATTACAATTCGAGCTATAAATCAAGCGTATACATCTATTATTTATACTATTATATAAATTATTTAATATTCTTTTTTTTCCTTAATTTTAAGGGTTCTTAAAATTAAATCAAGACAAAATATTGATTTTTATTATATTTAATTAATCCCATTCACTTAATCTTTAATAATTCATCTTCTCTCCTAATTTACTTTAACTTTCTATCATTTAAATATAAATCTTTTTATTATTTTAATGTCTTTTAAAAATAATAAAATAGTTGATGCAAATAAAAGAAAAGTTGAAAAAACTGACATGTTGTCATAGAAAACTTTTTCGTGACATTGAATCGTGCGAATAACATATCATTACATTTTTGAAAGCGACATGTAAAACAAAAACTATTTGTTGTTGCAGCTTTACGCGGATACGATGCTAGTTTATTATAAAACATTTGACATTCTATTTTTTTAAAAATTTTAAAATTGATTAATTTTAAGTAGTAAATTTTTTTATGCACATAATACAAATACTTAAAACAATAAATAATTAATCATCTTCTTAATTAATCTAATTTGATTAAGTTAATCATTATTTCACCGTTGAAAATTTGGATATAATTGAATTTTTTTTCTTTTGAAATTTATTTTAAAAAGAAATGATATTTGTGTTTATATAAAATTTATAATCAAGCAAGGATTGATGTAAATTTGAGAATTAAGTTTTATGTATCGTGTGATCCTATTAATATTATGTATGTGTGTAAACTATATTATAATACATTTCTCATACTTTACTGAAAGTACTAAAATTTAAGTAATGGGAAATAACAAATATACGTCTTAAACACATATCAAAACAATTTACTAGACCTAGATTATCTTTTTTTAGTTATTCAATAACTAGATATATTTTTCTTGTTTTATTATTTTTTAAAAACTATTTACAAAATCAATGAAAGAGTTGATAGAAAAAAGAGAATCTAAGAAAATGGAAAAAAAAGAGAAAATAAATATGTTTCTGAACAGGAACTATTTGTTAACCCGAGCGTGAATACCCTTACATTTTTTAAACTGGACATGTTGCTGAGCATAATGTATTCGCCACCGCATTACGCGATTACAATGTCAGTAACATGTAATTTGTTTTTTGTACCAGATTTTATCACCCGCGCTTTGTGGCGGGATGAGATTGCTATTTAGACTAGAAAAATGTTTGATTTTATCTTTCCACATAATCTTATAACCAATATACTAGATTAAATGTCTGTATGATATATGTGTTGGTTTAAAAAATAATAAATGTTAAACATTAATAAAAATATTAAAAAATTATAAAAAGCAAAAGCAATGAGAGTTAAAAAAGGCAACAAAAGTCGTCAACATCAAGAACAACGATGGAAGCGTCAACGCGAGGGGCAGACGTGATGGCAGAAATATGGTATTATAATACGAAGAGACGTGATTGTATATTTTGTACATGTAATCGATCATTATTATTACAATTATAATGAATAATGTCAGATATTTATTGGTTATATTTAAAAAAAATTAAAATGATAAAACTGGGAATTTAGTTAAATATGATATTTTAAAATTTTATAAGAGGTAAATATAATATTTATAAATTAGGTGAAAAAATACGATATTTTAAAGTTTAGAAAAGACGTATATAAAATTATCTATAATAATTTTGACTTAAATTAAAAACTTTGACTTTAAAGGTCAAAATCAAATTGAATTTATAATTTAAATTAATGGTTAATATTTAATTTTATCAAAACGAACAATTAAGATGATCTAATAAAGATTATTCAAATTAGTCTTTTATTTATATTTAATTAAAGATTTGAAAGTAATAGTTAGCCTTAGTAATTAAAAAACGTAAATGAACCAAAAAGAAATTTCACATTTTAAGGTTTTGTTCTTAATGAATTTAACATGTTAATCTTTATAGAATTTTAAAAAAGTATAAAAGCAACAAATACATGTACTCACAAGCACAGCGAGGTATAAACATTCGAGGGTTTATACTTATGACAAACTGTATTCAAATACAATGAACTTTGTTTTAATTATCACTATATCCACCAACTTTATTTTCTTAAAAATAATAAAATAAATTTTCATAAGCCTCACATTGTATGCAAGTTGTTGTATACTATGAAAGTTATAATAAAGTTCATTGTATACAATAGTAATTAAACAACAGACACATACAAAGTTGTTTGCATAAAATGAAGGGATTCTGAAAGTTAATTATATCATTTTTAAAAATTTAAAGTTGGTTGTATACAATGGTAACTAAGAAAAAATTCACAGTATTTTCATACAATTTGCCCTTATACTTAAGTCAATAATGGTTTAACTATCAAAGTTTTCGTTTAATTTCGATTTAATCATCAAAGTTTGTTTATTAAAGAGGTATGTTAGTGTGACATCACCTCACTTAAGTGCTACCAGCAGCATATATCATTTGCCCTTTAAAAATATATAAAATAAACCCAAAAAAACTTATTTACAATGAAAGGGACACCGGAGGAGTCTTATGAAGAAATAAAAAGGGGTTTTATAGGATTCGAACACATGTGACATAACTGATAGAACAAAAGCTCTTATCAATCTATCGAAATTACATTTATGTCAGCTTTAATAGTCTCTTCTATATATTACATATTTTCACTAAAGAACAAAATAAACGCTTTTTATCTATCCTGTTAATTATTTCATATATTATTGAATTTCGTATATATCCTTATAAAAATTAATATTACCTTAATATCCTCTCAAACTTTTTAAACTCTCAAATATATCATTTTACTTAATTTAATAGTAATTAAATCATTTAAAAATGGAAAAACATGATCCTTAATTTAATTTATAAGTAAAATCTCCTAAATATCCTTTTCTACATTTACCCTTCTTCCTTCTTCACAACTGGCCGAGTCTTTCGGTTGATCTTTAACTATCTCCTCGTATTTAGCGTTTGGATTTGTGTTTTCTCTAATCTTATCTTTTTCTAAGCTTCATCCAACTGATTGTTTTTGGTTTTATTTTTTGATCTACAGTTGGTTTAGCTTAATTGGGCTTATAGCTTCTCGAAGGAAAATAATTCCTAGGCAATGAAGATATTTTTCTGCATTTAAAATTTTCGACCATAGCTTGCCGGATTTTGGATGAAATTTGGCCCGTATCTTGGTGGGGAAATAAGATGGTGGTGTTGCAGTCATGGTGGTGTCTAATCCCCTTTCTCCAACACCGAATTTGCAGATCTGAGCATATTTATTCTTGAGTAATAAACTTGTTATTTCTATTTCTTGGGTACGTTGCTGCCATTCTTGTTAAAAGCTTCGGAAACAGACAATCGAGCTTTTGGGTTATTGCCATTCTTGTTTAGAGCTTCAAGAAAACTTCTTGGTGCAATGAAAATGGGATGAATGAGTTTGTGGGGTTGAAGATTAATGGGGGCAAGGCCTGTAAACAGCGATGGGGGTTTTCCATTTTTTTCATATTAGCTTAGATATTCCAAGTATTACATTAATTAAGAAGGAAGAAGGTAAATGAAGAAGAAGGGTGTTTGTGAATTTTATTTAGTAAATCAATTTAGGTCTTATGTTTTTTTAGATTTTAAAGGATTTAATACTATTAAATTAAATAAAAGGACATATTTGAGAGTTTTAAGAATTTAGGAGGATGTTGATGTAAAATTGATTTTTATAAGGATATATTATTAATATATAGGGCAAAATACGCGAAAATACAAAAAACTTTGTCAATATTATCATTGTATACAATTAACTTTATTTTGTACCTAAAAATACATATAACTTACAAATTTTGTTCATTGTATACAATTGGTAAGAGTGTAGAGAAAACAAATCTTCTCTTTCATGATTATCTAAGATAGCAAAAAAAAAAAAGATTAATAAGCAAAGCATCTTCTAAGATGAAGAGTTTTATGGACCTATGATTTAACAAAAGTTATTATTAATTTGACATCCATATTTTCTACATTAGAAGAAGTAACCAGGCTATTTACATGTTAATTAGTTGTACTATTTTCTGAAAGATTAGTAGTTTTACTTGTAATGGACAGAAAGATTAGAAAGCATTAGCCTGGTTATTAGTTCTACACATGGAGAGATGCTTTACTTGCAAGTGTAAAGATGAGAATAATGTACCAGACACTCATATAAGAAATATGCTTTCTTAAACAAATGGAGATGATGCTAATAAGTGTTTTTATTTAGAGTTTTAAAGTAGTAAAATGGTTGGAAAGCTAAACTGTAAGAATTAATGAAATAGTTTGGGTGGATTTTAAGATCAACTATGCAACCAAAGATTGTCCAAAGGGACTTCTGATTCTAGTAGGATTTCATAGTAGCAAGTAATTGTAGTCAAAGCGTTGTGCTGTATCTGTTTGTTTGGCTGTAAATTAGTATTTGGAGCATAATAAAAAATTTTAGTTCTAGACATTTTGAGAGTATCAGATGATGCTTGCAGCTTCAATTTCTCATACCAACTTAGTCCAACACAAAAATAAAAGCTACAGGTGTTAACGACACCACATGATGCTAATATTTCTTTTAGACATTTAATCGAACAATTGGGGTGCACAGTTTATAATCGATAAAAAATAAAGACACCTACTGATTTGTAGGCAACATAACCAAAGAACAATTTTATCATTAGCAAATGATATTGGAAAGTCGCAATTATCAATCAAGAATTCAACAAAGAGAAATATTGAAAAATCTCAAGAATAATCGATAGATTGTAAGATGATAAAACAAACCTTCACTGAAGTTGTGTCACCAATTTCCCTGTGTTCTTGAGTTTTGTCTGTTACTTTGATGGAGTTGCAGCGCAATTCATCTTGCGATAGGTGATAATCAGAAAGCAGTTATGGAGATTCGTCATACTTTTACGGAGTACACTGCCAGGCAAAGAGCAACTGCGCCAAAGAAGACTGTCACTACAAATGAATGTTTTGTTCAAATCGATACATATAATTTAAATCAATAATCCGCAAAAATGTTTTGTTCTTTCAAATGATTTTTCACATGTCGTCGATAGACAATGTAGTGTTTTAACAACAAACAAGTTATTTTCATATAAAAGTTGTAGTTGCCCTAAAACACAGTGAGATAGATACCTTTATGCAAACCTCTAGTAAAGGAGTTAGACTCAATAATGATGTTGGTCAACTTGAGTTCGACTTATGTTTATATGTTTTTGCTTCAAGTCAACAAATATAATTAGAACCTCCATAGCCGTATCATGAGTGAATGTCGTTGGATATCAAAGAGCATATCTTGATCTAACACACTAATAAACTCATAAAGAATCACGAAAAAGAAAAAAAGAACGGAAGAAAAACGCAGCATAGCTGCTCGAGAGAGAAGCCAAAAAGGTCTACATTTTTTATATATCTTCTTCTCGCTTTTCACCAAATAATCTACATACAAATATATAGAAAGAAACTAAAGCTTATCCTACTAGCTAGACTCCTTAAATTATGCCACTAACTAATTAAGGCTATGGAATAACATGTAGACCCATGTTCTCCTAATTATATGACACTTAATTTTCCACTAAAACTTAGTCAACAATGACCAAATCAAATTGTGACTTTCAAACCGATTAACCCAACAGAGGCCACTAGGAGAGTAGGAGTGGTCCGTCATCCCCTAGTTGTGTTTTGGCTATCTTATCGTTCACATGACGGTATAGTTGTAATATCACCGTTAAAAACTAAAAAAATTATTCGTAAATGTGATTAGTGGTCATCACTAGGCGTAGCTAGTGAGTTAGTGTTACGACTTGAGAGATGAAGAGAAAGTTTGATGGAAAAGTTTCCATTAATTGATTAAAAGAAAGCAACGAACAGAAGATATATATGTACAAACAGGAACAGCTAACTAAGTAGAACTACTAACTAACTAGCTAACCAGCTCTAACCAAACTATATGTTAAATTACAAAGAAACCCTTAAGGTTGTTATGCAGTTATTCATTTAGTTGGATAACACCCCCCCTCAAGCTGGAGGATATGGCAATAACCCAAGCTTGGAAATTGCTTCTTGTTGATGAGGACCACTCAAAGCCTTAGTAAGAACATCAGCTAATTGCTCCCCTGTTTTAACATGAGATAAACTAATAAGACCATCACACACTTTTTCTCGAACAAAATGACAATCCAACTCGATGTGCTTAGTTCTTTCGTGAAATACCGGATTGGTAGCAATGTAAATAGCTGCTAAATTATCGCATTTGAGTGGAATAGGAGTAATATTTGGAACTTGAAATTCTTGCAATAACCTGCTAATCCAAGCTAACTCAGCAGTAACCCGTCTCATTGATCGGTATTCAGCTTCAGCTGATGATAAAGAAACAGTTAACTGTTTCTTAGATTTCCAAGAGAGAGGACTTCCCCCAAAAAGTATGAAATAGCCACTAACAGATCGACGAGTAATTGGACAAGCGGCCCAATCAGAATCACAAAAAGCTTCTATTTGATATCTTTGATCTTTATTAAAGAATAAACCTTGATGAAATGTGGTTTTCAAGTAGCTCAAAACATGTAAGGCCGCATTGAAATGCGATTGACTGGGTGTTTGATTAAATTGACTAAGATATTGTACAGAAAAAGCAATATCTGGTCTTGTATGTAATAAGAAATTGAGCTTGCCAATGAGTTGCCTATAAACTGTTGGATCAGGTAATGGATCAGGCATATTGGGCAAAAGATGAAGATGTGATGGCAGAGGGGATTTGATATTTAAAGAATCAGCTTGAGGATATAAACGCAACAACTCTTTGATAAACCTTTGCTGATGAAGAACCATCCCCTGATCAGTCTTTTTGAATTCAATTCCAAGAAAAAGATTAATGTATCCAAGATCTTTTATTTGAAATTGATCATTAAGATAATGCTTGAGACTTTGAATTTCAACATCATCATCTCCTGTGACCAGAATATCATCAACATAAACAGTCACAAGAATAATGGAGTTCATAGATTTTTTGATGAACAAGGAGTAGTCATTGGTAGACCTTTGATAACCTTTCGATTGCAAAGCTGTTGATAACTTTGCATACCATTGTCGCGATGCCTGTTTTAATCCGTAAAGAGACTTCTTTAATTTGCAAACAACAGTAGGAGAAGAAACTACAAGGCCCGGTGGGACTTTCATGTAAACTTCTTCATGCAAATCACCATGAAGAAAGGCATTATTTACATCAAACTGATGTATATTCCAATTCTTTTTAACAGCGAGTGAAACCAAAGCTCTCACAGTGGTGAACTTGACAACCGGAGAGAAGGTTTCATGATAATCAACTCCTTCTTTTTGAGTAAAACCTTTAGCAACAAGACGAGCTTTATACCTTTCTATAGTCCCATCTGCTTTAAGCTTTGTTTTGTAAACCCATCTGCAAGAAATAGGCTTCTTTCCCTTAGGAAGTTTGACTAATTCCCAAGTGTGATTAGCAGCTAATGCCTCAAGTTCTTTTTGCATAGCTGCCTCCCAATGAGGTATACCCTTTGCTTCATGATAAAAAGCAGGTTCAGAAGTGAAGCTATCATCTTGTGAAACAGCATTCATAGAAAAACTATCAACATCAGAAGAATTAGTATTGATACACATGTTGGTGATGGTATGAAAACACAAATGATTGTGTTGAGAAACAGCATTACAACAATCATAATCGCGTAAATAACCAGGAGGTTGATGAACACGACTAGATCTTCTCAGAGGAACATCATCATGTGACAAATTAGTAGTTTGGCCTGAATTCGAAGTCTCATCAGATTGAAAACCAGTAGCTGATACATCAGCAGAAGCATTCAGTCCATTAGTCGAAACATTATCATTTGAAGGAACCGGAATATATGACGAAATGGACGAGAATTGACCATTTGTATGAACTGAATGCAAAGGAAAAATATCTTCGAAAAACTTGACATCTCTTGATACAAAAACTTTATTTGTAACAAGATTAAGGACAGTATATGCTTTTTATGCATATGGATATCCAATAAAAACACATGGATCGGCTCTAGGCATAAATTTATCCCTGCCTACACAAGCAGTTGAGACAAAACATAAGCATCCAAATGATCGAAGTTGTGTTAATGTGGGTTCTGTTTGATACAACATCTTGTAAGGAGATGCTTTGTTCAGAACTTGAGAAGGCAATCTGTTGATAATATGAATTGAAGCCTTAACACAATCACCCCAATAAGCAATTCCTATGCCCGATTGAAAGAATAAGGCTCTTGACACTTCCAAGATGTGTTTATGCTTGCGTTCAACGATTCCATTCTGTTGAGGTGAGTAAGGAGTCGATTTTTTATGTATTATTCCATGCAACTGAAAAAATTCAACTCCCTCATGACTTGAGCCTAGTTCCATAGCATTATCAGTCCTGATTTTCTTGATTAACATGTTAAATTGAGTTTTAACAAGATGGACAAAGGCTTTTATTAAAGAGAAAGCATGGCTTTTAGAAGGAAGCAAATGAATCCATGTAAATCTGCTGTAATCATCTACAATAGTGAGAAAATATTTGAAACCATCATGAGTTTTATGTTTGTATGGTCCCCAAACATCAATGTGAACAAGATCAAAAGGAGCCTTGGAAAGAGTTTGGCTATTTGGAAAAGGTAACCGGTGTTGCCTAGCTTTAGAGCAAATCACACAGGACTTAATACTCTTCTCGTGCACATTAGAAGAAATCAATGAAAGATTACGAAGAGTATCAATAGAAGCATGACCAAGTCGAATATGCCATTTCAAAATATCACTTTGTGCATCAACATTCATCACAAATGATTGGGAAGTAGAAAAAGATGAAAAAACAGAAAGATTGAATGACAAACTACGTTTTATATGTTCATGTTCAAAAACATACAAATCGTTTATTCTAGTACCAAGAATCCCCAAAGCAAAGTTACTCTTCAATGAGGGGTCCTGCAGAAGACAATTTTCATCAGTAAAGATGACAAAAGTATTCAACTGTTTTGTCAATTTGGTGATAGATACCAAATTGTATTTGAAATCAGGAACGTACAGAACATCATGAAGAATGATGGAATCATGAAGTTGGACTTGTCCTAAGAATAATACGGAAGTACTATTACCATTAGGAAGCCCAATGAAGTGAGGCTGATTGAGTTTTGACATAGAGAGAAATAAATTTTTGTTAGAACACATGTGATCGGTGGCACCCGTGTCAATAATCCAAGAATTATTTTCATGAAGAAGATGAGCAGATTTATAAACATTTTCGCACAAATGATGAAATGAGAAGGGAATACCTTCAGAATTCATTGCTCCATTAGACACAGATGCATTAACGTGACTTGAAGAACCAGATGAGTTCAATTGATGACTACTGAACATCTGTAAAAGTTGTTGATATTGCTCAGACGTAATGATTGGAGATGAAGTATTAGGAACAACAGTGGCATTCTGAACTGTAGATTGAGGATCATCCTTTTTTCCTTTTGTAAACTTGAAGTTTGTAGGAAATCCAATTAATCGGTAACATTGCGCTTTCGTATGTCCTGGTTTCTTGCAGTGATTGCAAGTTAACTGTTTCTTACTGTGTTGACCAGTGGTAACATTCATAGCTATTGCATCATGATTAATAACAGAAGAAGCATTAATTTCACGTTGTTGCTCTTCTTGAATGATCAAAGCATATGCAGTAGATAATGAAGGCAAAGGCTTCAGCATAAGGATTTGTCCTCTTATGATCTTATATGAATCGTTTAAACCCATAAGAAGCTGAATTAAACGTTGATCTTCAAGAAACTTGTGTATTTTGG
>JAUEJL010037410.1:0-21100 GCA_032274825.1 Drosophyllum lusitanicum
ATTTCTCGTTTTCATTTCTTAATGGTACCAAACAAGGACATTTTTTACTCATTTCCTTTTCTCACTATTTCCATTTCTCCCCCATTTCCATTTCCAATTCTCTCATTTTCTTTTCCCTGTACCAAACACCCCTAAGATTCTATTAAAAAGGATCATAGGTTATACTAAAAAACCAAAATAAGTAGTAAATTATTCTAAAAACTAGAGGACTAAATCATTCAAAATCGAGTAATTTACTCTTAAAAAATGTACAAGCCTATCCAATCCGATCCACCGATTGACAAATCGCCACGCCTACCTCCTATACTATTACCATAGAATCCTCGAAGTAATCTCAAACAAACCCACATGTACAACCCTACCAGCCCTGCACTTTCTTAAACAATCATATTTTTATTTATTCCCTGTTCGGGTTCGCCGGGGTGCGAGCCTTTGGCTTTGATGTATACGATCTAACAGGTGTTACCCATGACCGTTACCTAAAACAACCCTTCGTCAACCGTTGATCGAAGCCCTCAGGATTTGATCCATTGACCTCCCCTATTGGGGACAACCGGACAAGCGGACGATCCAGTGGACTACGATGGTTTCTCAAACAATCATATAACTAGTATTAATCATTGTATAAGTATAAATAGAAAGAATTTTAAAGATAATCATACTTCAAATATTTGATTTACAGTAGCTTCAACAAAACCCCAGCCATCTTCAATATCTGGCCCTACCCAGAATCCAGATATCACTCTGGAAGTACACACATCTTTATTATCAAGAAAAACAGCATCCGCAGTGTTATGACACGGCTTCATAGAAACCAGTTCTTTCCCGCACAGTCTGGGAGCCAGAAAATGGAACCCTTCAAATTATAATTTCAATTGTAAGCACTGTAAAGATAGCAAATGAAACAAACTAGGTTCATCGTTCGTATAGAAGACATAATCTGCAATACTGTATCCTATTTCAATCATGTCTCGCAATTTCGGGCTGATTTGTTGTACATTAAATAAAATTTCAGTTAAATGCAAAGATCCATAGTGTTACAGAACCCATAAGGATCATTACTTCATTGTTAAATTTCAATATTAAAATTTTTCGACAAGTTTTTTATATTTAACAATTCTTTATGTTCTGCTTTTGTTTGCTACTAAAAATTATGGAAGACATGAATGTACTAAATAATCAACTTAGGATCTCCAAAACTAAAATGCCCAAAATCAAAACCAATCTTTTCTACAATCTATTATGTTTACTAACCTGTTTGTTTATTTTTCTTCATAACAGAATATTGTTCTAGGAATATCAATTTATGCATACCTTCAAGTTCCTATTTAATATTTTGTGTATTTGCCTAGGTACCAATCTTCCCTCCAAATGTGAATATCTGCTGATACAACTACAACAACAACCACCACCATACGCAATCCCACCAAAGTGGGGTAAAAGGGAACTTAAAATTTAGACAGCCGTACCTCTACCCGAAGGTATATCTACTAATGTCAAATTTATTTGGATGTTTATTAACCTCAACCACAAACATTCAGCATGAAGTTCACATTCTTTTTCAGATATAAAGAATACCATATTATCAATCTTATATTTCAAACTTGTATCTTTGAACATTTGTCCTCAAAACATTAGTAAATGCTACACCCTATTGTTATCTTATTATAATTATGCCTTGATGTCAAAACTTGGCCTAAAAAACATATGCAGTTATTTGGTTATTTGCTCTCAAAATATCACTCCCTTCTAAAGTTCAAAGAGCATCATTTAATAAGCATCATTGTTTCATTAGTAATATATGAGGTATAGATATACATTAGTACATATCTATGTATATACATGGAACTTATACAAATATGCATCCAAGATATCTTTTTTTTTCTTTTTTCTTTTTTTTTTCTTTTTGAAAGGCAGATGTATCCATGTATATCATACAATTGCATTCATATATGTATACCAATACCTAAACACAAATGTATTACAGAGAGATAGCACATATGCAAAAACATCCATAAACAAGTAGTAGACAACATTTAGGCTAACTGCAGGTACAAGTCAGTCTATGACCACATCACTGAAGAATACAGAACTGTGAAGAACATACCAGTTGAACAGGTTGATGAACTAAGTAGCAGCCTGCAATTGTGTGTCCTTTGTACTTGTAGATCCTTTGAACAAAAAGAAAAAGAAAAAGTAAATACATCAATTGTGAATCCAATAAGGCAAATTAAACAACAAGAACACCAACCATACCAATCCCACCTAAGTGGGATAAGGTAACGAGTAGACAATCATACCTAGTGATTCCTAAAATTCTAAACGACCCCGGTTTATCAGCTGTCGTTTAGAGTTGAGAGAGAGACATAAGGCAGATTACGCATTCTCCAATTAGACTTCAAAATAAAACTTATCACCAGGTTGAAATTGAAGTTGTCATTATAACCAGAACCAACATTGACCCTCACAAGAGCTTGATCTTTATACCGATAACCAGATTCATTGATAAGCAACAGTTAGGAAGAATTGTATTTTCCTAAGCATAAGGTGTGTAACAAACCAATAGTATGATTAAATTCAAGCCAGGCTTAGCTTAAGCTGTGTTGATTCACCAATTAGCTATATTTATTCTATATTAAATATCAAACACTTTAAAAATCTACAAAATCTTCAAACACAGGGACGTCCTAATCATCAAAAGTGAAACTGTACTCCATAAACATCGATTCCCACTACAGCACTACTCCAATAACAGAGCAGGGCAGAGCAGAGTGTTGGGTTACGTACCTTAATTATTAGTGTTTTACGAGTGGTGAAGGAGCACAAGGAGACAAAACACGCCATTGAAGTCGGGGGCCGGCCGGCGCTGCGCAGCAGTTTATTACCTGAAAACCACAATAAACCCGCGCTGAAGTGAAAACCAAAACCAGGGGGTGTTTGTCGTCGGCGATAGTAAAATGTAAATTAGGGGTATTTTTTGGTTATTTTATCCTATTTTCGAGTTATTTTGATTGGTTTAATCGAGTGTTTCATTTTAAAAAATAACTGTTAATTGAACCGTATAAAAACTCAGTTTATTTAGTATTCGGTTATTCAGATATTTCATTTTGTGACGCCTCTAATGTAAAAGATGACGTAGTAAAAATAAAGGGGAAATGTTAATGCAGCTAAGAATATTGTAATACTATTTTAATTAATGTTAATTGTACGTATCGTTTTTTATATGCACCTAAAGCTAAAGAATATGTTAAAAACGGAAGTGTGTAACAAATATTTTTTATTTAATGATTTTATATGTAAAATGATTAACTATAAGCAAATGACTTCAATGTTTTTAAATAAATTAATAAATGTAATATACCAAGAAAATTTTGAACGAAAAATATCCATCCACCTAATCTATACATATGTCTATAACGGAACTAGAACTATCAACCTTAAAGAGATAGAAATATTTTAGTTACACCTTGATACTGAAAAGCTATATGCACTTTGTAATGTATTTCAATTTTCGGTTCCACTGGGTTCCGTACTTATCCGGACCCGGACCGGAATTTCAACCAAAAACTGAAATCGGAACCGATTAGTATATCACGGTTCGGTTTTCGGTCCTACTTTTAGTCTTTTCAGGTTCGGGCTGGTTTTGAAACCGAGCTTATCCCCAGTTACATGGTTCTTTTTAGGTATTTTATGTAAGCTTCATTATTCATTTTTGTCATATTTTGTCCATGACTTTCACTTTTTTGTTATTTCGGTTCATTCGCACTATATGACTTTTTAATAAATGAGGAAAACTACTCACAAATTATAAAAAAATGTCAATCCAACACAACTCACTTTTTTGTTGTATCCACAATCTTTCCTAATGTCATAGGCAATATCATCTTGATCAAAAGTGCAACATCATGATATAGAAGAATCATAAATCCATATGTTTCTAATTGTGCATTTCAGAATAGTACTAGACACTTAGTCTACTTATCAATAAAGTATCTCAAGAGTCTGTACCTTTTCTCATTATCTACTCATTTTACCATTGTTTTTTAGGTTATCCATCTCTAAGTGTCTACAAGGTATACATGTTCCCAATTAAAAAAACAAGTTCATAAGGCTTAAAGAGTGTAATGATTTATCATATCAAATTAGTAAAATAGTATGTAACTATTAAACACAAATCTTTCAAGAATTTCGTGGAGTAATAATATCGTATCATAATCATGATCATGTCATAACCATGCATGCATACTACAAAAGTGTTTCTTATGGTACATATTGTCCATTCTCATCATGTTATGTTATCTTATCATCATATCATATACTACATCAAGGATTAGTCATTTCCTCGTGTAGCAGGAAAAACGACTAGGTGTTTGTGCGAAGAGGGTTCATATTTAGGTGTTACAATATATTTATCACTCTGAATTACGCTCTGATAAGTGATTAACGCTTAATTTGCAATATACCAATTAGCTATAAGTGTCGTTAAGGTAAGTTCAGGGTATCACTCAGAAGAACAAGAGGATTAGAATACTAGTTAACACTTGACGGTCCTAATAACTATCTCCTAACAATGTGTCACAAGAATGCATTCACTACTATATTAGCTAATAAACTAATAAAATTATAAGTCAATAATCATAAATCCAAATTAATAAGTTAAGCTAAACACCTCCTAAAATCAACTATTCATCTACTATACACGAATGCTAAAGGCCAAAAAAAGGACTACAAACGGTTCTTGCCTTGCTAGCTCTTATACTAGTTGGGATTAAATCTTCCTCTAAGAATGATTGTTGACATTGTTGTGATTTCACACAACTTTGGTATTAATTTTGGGTTCCAACACCAATGTTGAGTTTTTCATGTACTTAATGCCTAGAGACTAGAAAGCAAATAACATTTTAATTAGGGTTTGTCTCTATCTTTCTTATAATAATAAAGAAAAGTGATGCTTCCTCAAAAATGTAATATCATGCTATGTAAAGACATAAATCCGAGTGTTACTAATTTTTTAGATCATAAAACTATCGCACGATGGTCTAATGGGATGACCCATTGTCAAGCAACTCAAACCTTTAGGTAAGCCCTCAAATCACATATCAAGTCATTCAATGGGTTCTACTTGTTTACCTCAGTTGACTTGAAGTTGTTAGAGATAAACACAGGACACAACATAAGAGCAACACTGCTTATAACGCATGTTATGCATTTAACCCAGCTCGATGATCCTCAAACCTTTAACCTCCAGCTTGTAGATGGTAAAATAAAAGCACATTCACTGCATAAAAGCCGCTTGGCTGACCATTTGTTACTAAATCAACCATTCATCCACAAGAAAGCAAATAACAGGTTATGCGTTGTTCCTTATCTTTCCCATAAAAGTAAAGGAAAAGAGGTATTAAAACCCACTCAACCATCTCCTCAGCTGGGCATCTTTTATATAAACATTCCGAAAATACATTTCGTTATATTACATTCAAAACTGTGGATGTTACATATTTGAAAGAAATTAATGTGATTCGGTGACAGGAACGAGTGAACAACTGCATCCGACCTACTTCTAAGCACAAGAATCGGGCATCATTAAGCGATGTCAGTTGTTTCAACAGTGAGCGTCCTCTTATCAGACGTATCTTTTGCAACATGTTTCCCACCATACTTTGTGTTACTATTACTATTACTCTTGCGATTGTCACTGCTATTCATCTCTCTTTTTACCACAGTGCGTTGCAAAATACGAACAGGGATCCCGCCCATATCAAAATCCTCCTTCAAAGATCTTGTTAAGAACCTCAAGTCTGTTTCTGAAAGTCTCGTCTTTCCACTAACAAACGCAACAAAAGTTGGTGGTCGGGCTTTGACTTGAGTGAAATATTTCACCTTGGGCTGAGCTGCCAAATCTTTCCAAGAATGCCTGCTCATAACCTGAAATTCATTAAATAAGTCAAAATTTTACTTCACGCAGAATAGAGTGCTAAATCCATATTTGGATAGATTTGGGTTATGTTTTAACAGTTTTTACAAAATAAAGTAATAACAGTTATGTAATCATGCTTAATACATTAATTATCAAAGACATAAAAAATTTAGGACAACAAATTAACCTTGCGTAGCCAGCGATTAAGGCGAGCTGTTGATAACCTCAGACACCACTTTTTGTACGTCTCAATGACCTGCTGCATCACATCTATTCTGCCTTTACCTTCTAGTGCTGAAACGAATACAACAGGTATCCCTGTCACCTGTCGATAATATAAAAATAGCTGTTTGTTAATCCCCTGTTCGCCTACTTTATACCATGAAAGAGGGATAATATGCACTAAAAATAATCCCTGTTGAAATTATTAAGCTAGACTTAGTAATTATATAGGGTTAGTTTGGTAATTTAAAAGGTAGTTATTGTGTCTGTATATACATATGTCGATTATGGATGTGTCTGTAACAAACCATTCTGTCGATTAGGCAATTGTAACTGCCTTAACTGTTGCCATTTGGCAGTTACAAGTCAATGCCATATATGTATTCTTGAAGTCAGATAAACGTGTGGGTAAAAACACAGACAACTGCATGTATTACTTAGAAAGTCAATCAAATATCAGGTGTTCAATTATGCAGCAAATTTTCTTGTGTTAATTCTCCAACAATCCCAACCATATAAATATTTAAGCATGAAAACTAATATAATTTGATCCAAATAGTTTTTAAATAATTTTCCTAAGAGGTGGAACTGTTTACTTATAAATGGGTCAATACGGTTTATGTTACATATCTAACAGGCCAAATGAGCAAGATCAAAAATTTTGGCAGAAAAGGATACAGGTCAAAAGTCTCCCAAAGTATATTTCTAAGGCACATATCCTCTGAACTTTGAAGTCGATTTGCTCAAGAAAATTTAATTATTGTTTTACCTAACGTTGACTTCCTCGTTTACATATATGCGTAACAATATTGAAAGATGCTCCAAGGAAACAAAAGTTAGAGGTTTATATACATGTCGCAGAAACTAAGTAGTCTAGCTTTAGAACAACAATTCGGCACCTTTGTAAAACATCGTTTTATTTTGTTCGTTCTTCCACTTAATAATGCCATAAAATTTGATGAAATAAATGATTTAAAGATGTTAGAGAAGTGTACTCATACTGAGAAGTATGTTCAGAAACTGTTGGCTGGTTGATAGAAAAAATGTCTAGTCTTGTTGAATACAATATACACCTTGATGCAAATAACGGTGGGCAAAGTACGCGAAAATACAACGAACTTTACCAAAATTGTCATTGTATGCAACCAACTTTATTTTGTATCTAAAAATATAATCAACTTTCAATTTTAGTTCATTGTATACAACCAATTACCTAGTGAATCGGTTCCAGGTTAAGTATTTTGTTTTTTTTTTTTTGTTCTTTTGTAATCTTGTTATATTCTTCATGATATCTTCAAATCTTTTTCAGCCTTGAAGAACAAAATTAAAAAACTAAACAGAACCAAAATGAACATGAACAAAACCAAGATCAAACGATTGAAAAATCATAACACAACTGTAACAAAAGCAGAATTGAAAAATCTAACAAAATCATAACACGATCAGAACCAAGATGAACACATAACAAGCATCGTAACTGAAAACACAATCGCAAACCAGAACTGACATTGCAACCCAATTGGAACCCAGATCTGTGACATCAATCGATCGGACATCATTCGAAACCAAAATCAAGATATGTGACACGAAAACACAAGATCTGTAACCGAAAAGACAAAATCAATCTGCAAAACGCAGATCTGTGACACCAATTGATCTGATACAAGAACAATCAAAGCAGTCGATTGATACCAGAAACCACTTTATCCTAAGTCGATCGAACAAATACGAACAATCTTTAAAAGCAAAAGCAAAAGCAAAACAAAATGATCGAATTAACTGTAAGGAAACCACAGCTTGTTGGAAGATGAAACGCAGAAACCCATATAACTTGGAACAGAAGAAGTCGCTGGAAAAAATGGCCGTAAACTATTGGAATCGTTGAACCCCTATAGTCAGAACCCAAATCACAAATTACCAAAATCAGAATCGTCAGAACCTTTCAAACGTTGGAACGATTTGAATGAAAGTGTTTGATGGAAACCCTTTTCAAAATGTTGGAAACCGTGCAATTGTGCAAATCTCTTGAAAACAATTATGGAATGGAAATGCAAAGAAAAGCAAAATAAAATGATTCTTTGCAATGAAAACGGAAACAGAAATAGGAAAAAGCTGCAGGAAACCAAAAACGTCGCCAGAAACCGAAAAATGTCACCAGATTCTGTGTTCGGAATGGGTTTACTGGCTATTAAATGGGTGACCTGCTGTAGCAGGTCATATTGCATACAAATATACAATGAACCAAAACTGAAAGTTAATTGTATTTTTAGGTACAAACTAAAGTTAGTTGCATATAATGATAATTTTAGTAAAGTTCGTTGTATTTTCCAGCATTTTGTCCTATAATTGAAACATACCGATACACTCCTATAAACATTTGGTTCAGAAGATCCCTAATTTCTATTGTGTTTCAATCCATTAAATTGGAGTAAATAAAAAAAATTAACCATGCTAAACAGGTCTCTTATTCTAGAGAAAATCATAAAAGAAAGATAAATACTCTAGAGTCTAGAGGAGGCAATTTCGACCCATTTACCAATGATAGGGTCGATTGGAGTTATGCTTTATCTCAAATGGGCCAAACAGGTGAAATAAAATTAAGGTAAAACAGAAACATGTGGAAGGTCACCCAAAATGTTTTTTAATGCATATAACCTTCTATAATCATTTTATTTAAAAATTTAATATTAAAGATTAACAAACCTGGGGGATGGTTGTTTGAATTTCTTCGGGGACAGCTTTTACAACCCGATCATATAATCTTTCATTGAGAAGATCCATCTTATTCACAATCACAACCAAACCCCTCCCTTCTTCTATAGCTCTTCTTGCTATCACTACTTCATCATGCGTCATGCTTTTCCTAGTTTTTGAAACCTAGTTGTCATTCAAACAGGAATCAAATGTATTAGGATATTGGTTTGTGAACCATTGCTAGAGGTGGTTATTTTGACGGGTGGCTCGATTTGGTTTGGGTTCCATCTCAAATGGGTCAAATTAGAAAAATATATATTTATTTTACAAGGGGAATGGGTCAAAGTGTTAAACAGCTTGAAATTCATGGAAACTCTGGTTTACATTATTATCGTACTTGTGTTGTTTTTATAATCGCAAGTAATGCATTAATTATTTATTTAAAAAAATCTAAAAACGGACCAAAAACGTGTTTGTTGTTCGACCCAACCCCATACATTCGAAGAAGTGACCCGTTGTGACCCACCTCTTCGCCATCAAGGACTAAACCTATCACATGAGCCCTCATCAGGTTTTTCTTGGACTGCACAATGCTCAAGGATGATGCTCCTTTCTCTGACTTTGTTCTCTGCAACCAACCTGCAGTGTCCACCTATTTCCAAAATTTCAAAATTACAGATACGAAATACAACTAAATACATAAATAATGGATCATTAACTCTACTCCAACCAAAAGTTTCTTAAACGAAATTAATTTGAGAAGAACTCTGAAACTCAAAAATGGTATTACCATGTATACCGTTCTTCCTTCAAATTCAAACTCAACTCTAACAGAATCTCTTGTTAAGCCTGCCTCCGGGCCCACCAAAACACGTTCTTCCTGCAGAATTGCATTTAACAAGGTTGACTTCCCAACATTAGGCCGCCCTACAAATGCTAACTGCAGTGGTAGCTTAGGCTCTTCTTCCTCACAAGACTCGCATTCTTTCTTAGTTTCATCAGCAGGTTCTAATTGCAAAACAGTAGCAAATTATTATGGTAAGATTAAACAAAAATAAATTCAACTAAGGATCAATCAAATTTCATCAATCAACTTCTATCAGTAAATACTTTTTTGTACACAATGATAATTATTAACATTTAAAATTTTAACATACTAAGAAATAAAATATAAAAAACACCAATTGAATGTTGACACGTAAAATTAAGCAGCAGGTCACCATTTTTATACTTCACGCAAGCACTTAAGCATGCGCACACGCAGATATACATACATATATATATAACTAAAACACGATATTAGGATGACACGTGCTATCCTCATACGATGACACCTCACCAATACCTAGCTAATTATCTTTTTAAAATTTTGAAATATTTAAAATTAATGAATTTAATTCAACATGTTTAGATTATCCACTTTCTTTATAATATCCGCTTTTTAATTAGGATGGCACGTCTAATTAGTTATCTTTTTGAAATTTTGAAATATTTAAAATTAAAGCATTTAATTTAACATTTTCAAATTGTCTATTTTTCTTTAAAATATCCAATTCTAACTATCAAAGTATCAATCTTTCACGTTTGTTTTGTTATTAACTTTTTGATAATGTAAATACTTTTAAGAATGCTTATCATCAAATCTATATATTTAACTTAAACGATCAATCTTGAAATTTCATATTTTCATCTTTGGTATAATTTCGTCGACATATATTTATTTAATAATTTTTAATTAATCATACATACCTAATTATATGTTAGTGCAAACTAAAAATGTTCACGCTTTTTCTTAATCAAATAAATATTTATTGTTTGCAAATAAGCAGTACAGTATATCTTTACTTACGAATATCAAACGCAATATACATAAAATAAACAACGAAATACGTGCTACCGTGCAAGGTACCGGCAATAATCTAGTGTGTCAAACACGCAGGCATATAAAAATAGAATTCCATACTTGATTATGTGTATATGTAAAACAGAACTATTACATAGAATACGATAGTATACATAAACACATGCATATTGATATCCTTTACTTCAACAAGTTGAGATGTTCCATGATCTGAACCCCGCTAGACCATATTTTTAAAAAGACACTTGTTATGAAAGATTGAGTTTATTGAAAGGCAAAGTTATTTTTTTCAGAAGTGGTCAACCAAGGAGAAAATAATCTTACCATTTACAGTGTGAAGCATATGTTCCTCAAGAAGTGGCCTAAGAACTTCATATAAATCATTCATCCCCAAACCGGTCTCCGCTGAGAGAGCAATTGGCTCTCCAAATCCCAATAAATGGGCTTCACCAGCAGCAGCAGTAACCGAACCAAGACCATCATCAAGTGATTCAGCTTTGTTCATTACCATGATGATCTTGATTCCGGGAGCATGCTTTCGAACCCATTTTCCAACATCCAAATCCATTGGCTGCAACCCATCTCTGCAGGTTGAAACGGGTCGGGCCAAGTTAGGTAAGGTTGGCCCCGAAACAGTTTTTTGTTTGAAAGGGTTTTAGATATTATCTAAGTAATTAGTGTATTACATGCATAAAAGGTGAATTAGGAGGTTATATACATTAGAGAATCATTTTGGGCAACAACTTTCCATATAACTCATTTGAGCCATTTACTTTTTCAAAAAATTCTTCATTTGGCCCATTAGAGATACGCATAATATAACCCAAATATGAAATTGCCACCTCTAGGAATTATATTCTGAGATGAAAAAATAATAGTACAAGATCCTTCTTTGTATGCTTGATCACTATATTTATTATGGCTCGTGCCACTAGCATCAGTTTACACTGGATAGTTGAAGCAAAATGTTTAAAGCAAGTACTGCTGTTGGTCTTAACAGTATTGATAAGATACATCTGTTTTCCTTGGTCTTTATTGGCAAACAATAACTATGGTTTCCTCTAGTTATGAGGCCCAAAGCAAACCATAAGAACCATTTTCCCAATACATTTATTTTTTTGTGTGATTGTTCATCTACATCTGTCAAATGTACTCGTGTCTTTGAATTACATAAATAATGAAGACAAATCATATAGAGTTAAAAAAACAATAATTAAATTAAAGATTCACATAGGATAAGAACAAAAAATAAAAGATGTGAAAATAGGTTTGTCTGGAGGGATTGGTAACAAGTCAAAACTGGTCATTTTTGGTACGGGTTAGGTTGGGTTAACCCAACAACCCTTTTCCAAAATGTTTTAATGAAAATATAAATAATTAGTGTCAAATATGCTAGCAAAATTATGTTACTTAATAACATAAATTTTTATTACAATTATTTAGAAGGTTTTACGCAAATAATAAAAAAAGGCAACTTTCAAATTCTTTCATTTTAAGTTTACTTTTTTTACCCATTGGACTTAAATAGCCCAAATCGACCAATTCATAACATATACCAAATTCCCACCTTTAAAAGAAAGCACTAATCGTGTAGAGCTTTCTACACCATGTTAACATCAAAGGCATCATAAAATGCTAAAGATGCATAGAAAAGGAGATATAATAGCAATTTAAAAAACAGCCTATAAAAACTTCTGTCCTGAAGAAATGTATACAATCCTAAAAGCCTTAGTCCCACACAAAGATAACAAAGCCTAAATAAATCTAGAATTCACAACATTTAGCAACTGCACCTAGGTATATATTTTGTTATGTGTCCAGATGTTAGTACACAAATAAAGATATAAGTATGAAAAACTGATTAAACTAACCTTGCATCTATAAGAAATAGTGCAAAACTGGATCTTTTTAACACACTGGCCGTCATTTCTGCAGTCCTAGCTAGAACAGAACCAGACGAAGCCTCAGCTTCTAAGCCAGCTGAATCCAACACCTTAAATCGCAAATCACCCAATTTGGCAATCCCTTCTCGTATATCTCTAGTCACATGATCATTAGGAGTGTTGTACACAAGGGCCTCTCTCCTTCTGATCAAACTGAAATACCATATTCACAACCAACAAATAAAATGATATTAATTATAATTAATAAAAAAAACTTTATGAAGAACACAAGCACAAATGCAATCAGCTAAAAAGAAAAGCTTATAAGAAAATGGGTCAAACGGGTTGAAAGTCGTCCAAAGTGTATTTTTAATGTATAAAACCTCCTAAATCATTCTAATGAAAAAGTAGACAATTATTGGAATAGTATATTCTGTAATCATACTTGACATGGTAACTATTTATCCAATAATAGAATAAAGAATATTGGACTATTAGAGTTCTGGTAAACCCAAGTCCCAACCCTTTTCGTTTTAACAAGTTACCTGGCATGCCCGACCTGCCCGTTTTGCCACCTCTAATTTAACTGTCCGAGACACAAATTAGAATAGCTAACCGATTAAACAATGCAGACTTGCCAACATTGGGGCGCCCAATGAGAAGTACAGTTGGAAGCAAGTCTGCGTCTACTTTGCTAAACTCAACTGGTTTTCTAAAATCAAAATTAGCGTCAGATAACTTGATGCCGCTGACATCAGCACCAAATCCTCCCCTATCATCACTTGCATCATCCTCAGTCGGCACTGTAGAGAACCATCTTCTATATTCAAAAGTAGAATGATGGAAATGTGAAACTAAGTTGAGACTACGGGAACCTAAAAATGCTGTTCCCTCATCACCTGATGGTAAGCATTTATCATGAAGCAGTGATCCTAGTAATAAAAGAAAAGTTAGCAAAATCACGCTATTTGTTCTTTTAAGAGACTTAAATTTAATATGTGTTAAATTGACATGTGTAATACCTTTGTTGAACTGTAAGGGAATAGAATTTTCACTTTTGATACCGGAATGGATCAAATTCTTTTGTAGACGCGTAGTGACATGAATGTTGTAGAGGGTCTTCCAGCGTGAAAGAGCATGAACCCGTGCAAAAGACATCACATAAATAATCACTTGTGCTGACTAATAGCTGCTGCATGCAGTTCTATGTTTTTCATGCAAAATGTACGAAATGTATCCTATTCTGCACCTGCAGAAAATTGAAAAGAAGAAAAGCATGAGATTAGGAAGCATTCAGTCTAACTAATTCTGTAACTATTAGTTTCTTATAGCAATAATTGTAATAATAAGAACTAATGTATAAGATGATTTCATGGAAGGTAGGAAGCTCAGTCTCAAGTAAAGCTTTATATCTTCCCGTTTCCTAATTGTAAAGGGAAAATAGGGAAGTTAAGTTGATGCTCTCTTGTTCTCGTCTCTTAATTTCTGATATGGACACCCTGAAAGAGTAGTTTTTTTTTCTTGCCCCTATTCTTATTATAAGAAGTACCCACAACTTGCATATGTACAAGGTATAACTGCACCAAAATGTATCCAACTTTGACCAATTAATATTTTAATTGTATGTATTCTATTGCGAAACTTGCTTTTCCATGTATGAACTTTCACAACTTTTCTTTTGTATATATATGCTCTGACCTGATGATTAAATAATCAGTCTTTTTTGCTAACATGACAGCAATATAAGCTGACAAGTCGTCTATCTGGTGGCATGTTGTCAATGAACTGGTTTCAGGTCATTATATATAGGGTGTGTTCGGCAACGGACTTACAGGGGATTATAGGGGCTTGGGATTCTAGTTTTCATAATTCTCAGCCCTTTAGCCTCGTTCGGGTGTTAAAATCTTGAGGGGATTATTAAAAACATAATCCCTCATAAGCCCCCAAAATAAAAGCTTTTTCAAGTAGCTTATGGCTTGGGCTTGGGATTATCAATTAACCCGCCCCAGCCTCAGCTCCAGCTAGTTTCGCCAAACACACCCATAGGGTGTGTTCGGCAACGGGCTTATAGGGGATTATGGGGGCTTGGGATTCTAGTTTTCATAATCCCCGGCCCACTAGCCTAGTTCGGGTGTTAAAATCTTGAGGGGATTATTAAAAACATAATCCCCCATAAGCCCCCAAGTAGCTTATAGCTTGGGCTTGGGATTATCAATTAATCAGCCCCAGCCCCAGCTAGTTTCACCAAACACACCCATAGAAAAGTTCCTAAAGTACGTACATAAAAAAAGCGAGCTTTGAAGTATGATTTATACAATTATAATTTAATCAAAGTTGAATACATTTTGATGCAGTTAACCCTATGTAAGAAGTAAAACAGGAGTGTTTTGTGTTAGTAAATTTAGTGTAATTCAATTATTTTATTTGTGCTTAGTAAATGGGTTACGTTGTTAAGCCATTCTAAATTCCCATACCCATATTGACGCAGGTTAACAGGGCCATCCCTTGTGGCCTTGTGGGTTAGGGACAACACCCCCGAACCTCAACGAAAATGTTAAGTGTGACAGTATTTGAAACTGATTAACAGACACTAAAGCTGGAGCCCAGCAGCAGATGCAGAAGCTGGTTACAGCTAAAGCTGATCAGCACTCAGGCCTAACTTTGACCAAAACTGACCCGCTACCAAAGCTTTATAATAAGTTACTCCCAGTTACAACTATTTCTAGCGTTTATTTAACTTCCTTATCTATGTGATATACAGATATAATAAACAAACACAAATTCAAAGATATTTTTCTCATAAGATTGCTCATGTTTGGATTATCCCAAATCAAAGTTTGAGCCACTCCAATTAAAGTGGAATTATTGATTTCAGAAAGTGTCAAGAACACGATTCAACAGATTATCCAATCATTTGATTCTCATTACCCTGTTTATAGAACATTAATCTCCAACATTTTGTTGCATTTTTCCTCGCACTCGTACCCTACATCCACATTGCTAAGACTACTGACAACTCCAACAGGCATTAAGTCGAACATCTAGCATCCTTTCAAAATTACCATAAGCAGAAATAAACTTCAACGAAAAACAATTACGAACTAGAGCTATGGTAATCAATAAAACATGAAAAAATGAAGCTTTAGCAATGTTCGCAAATGATAAAAAAGAACAAGGAATAGCTGGAATAATCACCTCAAGGCTCATAACAAATTAGAAGAACAAAGGAGCAGACGTGTGAGGACAGACTATGGAGACCAGATGATGTGTGACGAGTCACGAGTGTGATTTTGGTGAAGGCGAATGGAAGCCATGAAGCGATGAAGAGACGAAGACGCTGGCCATCTTAGAGCCGACTGCCCGACTGTTGATAGCGATGGGCCGAGGCAATATGTGGGCTTGACAGCCATATAATGGGTTTCAGTCTTTCAGACACCAGGCCCGTTTAGGTCTAATACGAATAAATTGAAATTTAATTAAAGAATTAAAATTCATATAAATTAAAACTCATAAAAAACTATATCTTATTTGATATACAGAAATTAATATTTAATCAAAAATAATAAAATCGATATATATATAAACCAAAAATAAATATAAAATTACCTCACTTTGCAATTATTTCGACCATATTTCATAAAATAGTTAGATGTAGTTCGTAGTATATATGTCTTTGATTTTCCATAGATTAAATTAATTTACTAATCCGTCTCTAAATTATTTGATAACATACTAGAATAGATGTCCGTGTGATATACAAGTTGATTAAAAACATGATAAATATTAAATTAAACATTAATAATAAAATATTAAATAATAATATAACACGAACGGAATGAGAATTTCAAAATATGGTGACATACGACGTCAACACCCAAATCAAGGGTGGATGCGTCGACACAAGATTGAAAGCATATGTGCCAGTGGAAATGTGGTATGATGATACGAAGTGACATGATTGTAGAGGTGTTCTTCGGTCGGGTTATTCGGGATTGAGGTAATAAAATATTACCCGATAACCGATCCAAATAAGGATCGTGTTAATCGGTTTTCGGTTAGTTCGGGTCGGTTCGGGTTTAGGGTTATTGGGGTAGAACCGAATAAGAGTTTGTTGTTTGGAACTTTATTTTTCGATCATTGTGATATTAGATAATTGGGTTATTTTATTTTGTTACTTGTGTTACTAACTTTATAATAAAGGTTATTAACATCGTATTTTATTAATATTTTAACTATGTGTGTTTTCATCTTATCTCATAAATTATTTTTGTTAAACTTGGAATACATAAATCATGATACTATGATAGTATTTAACTTGTTTTTATTAGACAATAGGTTATTTTATTTTGTTACTTGTGTTACTAACTCTATAATAAAGGTTATTAACATCATATTTTATTAATATTTTAACTATGTGTGTTTTCATCTTGTCTCATAACTTATTTTTGTTAAACTGGGAATACATAAATCATGATAATATGATAGTATTTAACTTGTTTTTATTAGACAATAGGTTATTTTATTTTGTTACTTGTGTTACTAACTTCATAATAAAGGTTATTAACATAGTATTTTATTAATATTTGAAGTACTAAACGGCTAAACCCTTATGGCCTTATGCGATGCGAATCAACAAGTTTACGTGGTCATCTAGGCTTCAATTTCCATTAATTTATTTGAAATATATATAGGTCATATCTTATTAGTTAAACCTTTATGTGATGCTTATTCAATATATGGGCCATATATATCTTATTAGTTAAAAACATATAACTAATAAAAAAACTTAAAATCCTTAATCGGGTCACCTAAATTTCTTTTTTTCTATCCGTCACCCGACCCGAATAAGCTCACTTTTAACCGGGTTACCCGAATTCGGCACCCGAAAACTGTCTAAACCCGTCCGATTAACCCGAATTTGATTCGGTTCGGTCGGATTATTCGGTTTCGGGTTTTTTTTCGACACCCCTACATGGTTGTTTTACTTGTGCAAGTCATCGATCATTATTGTTATGGCAATAAAGTCGAGTTTTTATTGGTTATAATTATAAAGAATTTAAAATGATTTTAAAATGATAAATTAAGAATTTGGTTACATATGATAATATTATAAAGAGTAAAAATGATATTTGTAAACTAGGATAGGTAAGTATGATATTTTAAAGTTTAAGAATGACATATATGAAATTTCTCAAACAGTTTTGATTCAATTTTGACTAAGAAAAGTCAAAATTAGAATTCCAATTTTGATGAAATGAATGGCCAACATTAAGCAATTAAATTTATTTTAGTAAAACGACCCCATTAAGAAATCAAGCCACTAATATTTAATATAGTATATTACTTAATTTATTAATTATTATATAGAAATAAATGAAGCTCGTTAAATATTCAAAAACCCATTAAACTATGTCAAAGTCGATCAGACTTCAAAACTCAAAGCTCTGGAACTTGACTCGAGCTCAACCAAGCCTCATATATCAAGCTCGAGCTTGACTTTATGAACAAGACAATGCTCTTAAGACCAACTCAACTTGATACAATAGTAAATTACTTTTTAAACAACACTCTATGATTATATGTTTCTCACAGGTATTAAAATTACAGGTAATATATGTACTTATAAAAGAAAAAAATGTAATTTAGCATTATCTTGATTAGACTCGGTTTGGCTCATGTGTTTGACGAGCAGAGTGGTGGAACACGGTTGGTCTTGTTTAATTCTCTTAAGTAATTCACGAGTTGTCAGGACATGATTTCATGTCTAAGAACCAGTCATATCCGTTTTAGACTACATGTCCTAAGGACACACGTAGTGGTCAAGCCGAGAGCAATCGGAAGGCTTCGGGTTATGTGGGTTGGCTCGGGAACACCGGTACGCCTACCTCTTTGGGTTAGCTCATGGCTTCCCAAACCCGAGCTCACTCGTGGTTTTTTTGTTTTGTTTTTTGTGTGAGTGTATAAGAGAGAGTAAGGAGAGAGAAAATCATTTCACCTTAAAGTACATAATGTATCATTAAGCACCAAGTATTTTACCCTAATACCCATTTTTTCATACGTTGTCTTGTTAAACAATCATAACTTATAATATACTAAATAATTATTACGGTTAAAATAATAATTTGCATCATTAAAATTGTTCATTTAGAACCCTTATCAAATAACATGTCACATTCTTAGAGAGTTTCATACAAAGCTTTCAAATGATTAAGGCCATAAAATCATTCGGTGTTTAATCATTTGACTTTAACAAACAACCTCTTAATATACAATTTGTCTAATATGAGACTTAAAACCAAGATATTAAGGCTATCAATTCGGGCGGGGTTCGTATTATCGGGTTCGGGCCAGTTTCATGTTGACCCACTTTCGTCCCATTTATTTTCGTGTTAGGTTCGGGTCGTGCCATTTTTTCGCGCTGGGTTCGTGTCGACCCATTTCAGCTAAATGTGACCAAAGACTATCTATTCGGTTTCGAATACAGCTTTCCGTTTCGACAACTGTTTTCTTTATCATTTTTTTCAAAATTCCATGTTTGTTTTCCAACTTTCGGTAACAAGTTCGAAAATAGTTTTGGGTTATATTATAACTTTAATGTTCAATGTTCTCGGTTGTATTCGAACTTTAAATTTCAGTATTTCTTTCAGTTTCATTCGAATTTTGATTTAATTTTTTTATTCAACTCTTATAAATGGATAAATAAAAAACATGATGTATTATAATTCTACCAAGTACCAAAAAATAATGTCATTAAACAACCGAATAATTTAAAATAATTCATCATTAAATAAAATTATGAACAATTCAAAATACTAAAGTTTTACCTATCAAGTAATCAAATGTCAAAGTATCAAAATCATATAGTCAAAATAACAAATACCAAGATGATACACTATTGTTTTAATTGTAAATTTTTAATTGTTTATTTTAAATTTTTAACGTTTAAGTATTTTGTACTTTTGTTCGACGGATTTTATTACCCTAAGATGTCACTCTTTTATTTGAATTCACAATTTGTTTTTCAAACTTTAAATTTTAAGTATTAAACAAATTATAATGATACAGTCTTACACTTAAATAGGTCATAACAGGGTCACTTTTGGGTTGTCGGCTTGACATTGACCTGACCCATTTATTTTTGATCGACTCACTTTTAACCCATTTCATATTCGTGTCACTTTTTAGTATTGGTTTTGTATCTACTTACGTACAAGACATTGAGTATCATCTTGAAAACCGAATACTATATATTGAACCAATATATAACTAAATTTGATTTTTTTTTTGAAAATCCGGAATATTTTATTTCGAGGTATTAAACTTACAAAACATGAACCGAACAAATATAGAGCTCTACAAGATGTTGAGCAACTAATACAACCCGACCCGTATTAACGAAACTAGCTAACTTGTAAAAACTTCCAAACAGCCAACTGTTTGAGCTGCTGTCATTGTGTGGAATGTTGATGGACTACAATTGGACTGAAATCTTGAAAAGAAAGAATCTTTTCAGGTACAAAAACATGCATATGTTTAATTTGCCTTCAATTAGTTACTAATTAAAGATGAAAAACATATCAAGATTTAAATACATTATTACTGTAGGGAAGCTTTTGCTGGATTCGAACCAAACACTGTCGCTAAGATGGGAGAGAATGACATCATGGAAATAACCTCTAACAAGGACATCATGTTAGCTGAGAGTCGAGTCAGATCCATAGTCGAAAACGCCAAATGCATCCTCAAAGTAAGTTTACAACTCAGCTCACGAGACTTTCAAAAGATTAACTTCATAAAAAAATAATACTAAAAATAATATTGACGCAGATTGCTAAAGCATATGGATCATTTAGTGGATACATGTGGGGTTCAGTAAACTATAAACCAACAATCAATAGGTGTAGACATTCAAGGAATGTGCCTCTAAGAACACCAAAAGCAGAAGCCATTAGCAAAGATTTATTGAAGCATGGGCTTCGATTGGTAGGGCCAGTTATCGTTTATTCGTTCATGCAAGCTGCTGGAATGAGCATTGACCATCTTGTTGACTGCTTTAGGTTTAGTGAATGTGTTAATCTTGCTGAAAGACCATGGAGACATGTCTAACATTAAATATTTATAACTATATATATATATATATTGTGGGTGTTCATAGAATATGTCTAAATATATACTTACTAGTCTATTAATTATAACATTATTGATTATTAATTATATTTCACAGAGTATATATACATGTATTGCAGTTTGATTTGTATTGGTTTGTATGTATGTATCGGCATGATTCATAACTTTTTTTAATTATATGTACTAAGGAGACCTTTTTGTAATAAATTTTAGGGTCAATAATGGTTTAACCATCAAAGTTTTACTTCAGTTTCGGTTTAATCATGAAAGTTTTTTTTAAACAGTTTTACTATAAAGTTTGAATTTATAATTATTTAATCCTCAAAGTTACACCTTCTTTTTTGTTTAAACCTTAAAGTTTTTTCCCAAACGATTTAACCCTTAAATTTTTGTTAA
>JAUEJL010037521.1:0-21096 GCA_032274825.1 Drosophyllum lusitanicum
GTATTTGGATAAATAACTTCTTGGTTTTATGTTCTTTACGTATCATTCTGTGATATGTAAACTTAAATTTTTTCATGCTTAGCAACTTATTTTAAGCTTAATGACCTTTTTACTCATCTTTTAAATAAAAAAAATAGGTACGACAAATTTACACAAGTACATGATATGTATTAACAAAACTAGCACATGTATACATACATGTATATATATTAGCAAAACTGACCCGGCCAACGACCGGGTATAGCACTAGTTTTATTTTTGTTGACGATGCTTTGTTTGGTGGCAGTTGGTCGTTCTCCAATTTATCTGATCTCATGAGAATTTTACATTGTTTCTATCTTGCTTTAGGTCTGAAGGTTAGTTTATCTAAAACTAAGTTGTATGCAATTGGTGTTTGTGAAGATTTATTATACAAAAGTAACAAAACAGCTTCTAGGCTTCATTGTTTTGTTGATAAGTTTTCCAGACTTCATTGTTTCTATCTTCCTCATCAGTCGCAGTCACTTAATTTTGCCGTTCCGTCGCCGCCTTCCTCCGCAGTCGCCGTCTTCCGTCTCAGTTGAAATCAAATTCATTTACAGTGTATGCGAACCAAATAGTATATGGAATTGGATTTCAATTCCATTTCCTATCAACAAAATATATTACATATTCAAATTCTAATTTCTGGCATATTCCAATTCCTTCAGAAACATTATGCTAACCATGTAAGTTTGTGGGGTTCCAACTCAAAACCAATTGGTTATGAGAGGAGTAGCCCATGACTCTTATTAAGCACATTACAAAGTCACTTTCCGTCCGATGTGGGACATTACTCAACAAACCAAACACCGTTTTAGAGTCTCTTCTACTTAAAGAACTTAACAAATGGTGGAATAAATGATCCTAAGCTTGTCTCAATTTCAGACCCGCTGCAATGGGGTTCACGGCTTGGGTTTGAAGGTAAACAGCTTCTTAGCTTCAACAAGGTGGTGTTCTCATTTTGTTAGATTCTATGGAGCTACAGATAAAGATTTTAGTTCTAAAGGAGTGTATTTTGCTTTTCTTTATAATAGTGTAAAAAACATCTCTTTCTTTTGTTTGAATGTTAGGGTAATCTTGACAGAAAATTAGATTGGTTAATTAGAATTGTAATCCTAGATTAGAAGCTTCTTTGTAATCTTGTTTTGTAGTATTTCTCTTATATTTTCTCTAGTATCTTGTTAGAGCTGTTTTATTTTAATTAAATTCTTATGGCATTAAAAATAGTTATAAACACTTGGTGAAAGAAGTTATTGAATTGGACCAATAATGTTCCAAAACCATATAATTTTTTAAGCAAACATGTTAGTTAACACTTTTAACGGGATAAAATAAAAGGTGACACGTGCATTAATTTTGGTTTACGTTTCAATCAAGTATTTATAATTAATGTAATATGTTGTAGTGGTCTTTTTGCTAGTTCAGCTGTACGTGTGACTTAATCTGGTTGGTTGTTTTGCCACTCGCAAATCCTAAATAATAAATAGAGTTGAATAGAATTATATAATATGATGAAATTGTCTTGTGATAGATGACTCGATCGATATATATTCTTAATTAGAACTATATATACAAGTCATGTTGCTTCTTTTAAACAACAATCTACGTGTCCGAATTTATGATTACATGTCGTTTTTACAACTTTTACTTCTTTTCTACAACGATCTACATGTTAAATCGATTGCCTGCCACTATTTAGATTCGTGTAATTAGCGATATCATCGTCCATACACGTACCAAGGAAGATGTAATTATCATTACCATTAAAAAAAGGAATAAAACCATGTTGGCTATTCCATAAAACGGATAACATAACACATATATAAAAAGTTTTATATTCTTCTACTAAATTTCTTACTACATATACGCTTACTATTATTTTATTTTATAATATTAATATATATTGTGGATCTCTTTATGTTGATCATTCTTATAGAACTATAGAAGAATTTAAATTCTAAAATAAAAATAAAACGTGCATTAAGATGTATTCGATCAGTTTTAATCATATTGTGATTTATATATCGTGTTATAAAACCTTTCTTTCCATATAAAAAATTTTGTGATATGGCAACCAAAGAATATCGTTATTATGTTAACTAGTTGGTTTTAAGTCGTTTAATACATACAAAAGTAAAATTATACTATAGTTGAATACATTTTGATCTAATTTTTTTGACTTAATTATTCCATTTTGTATAAAAATAATAAATTATGGATATATGACTACTTTTTGTTGTTACGTGCACAATTAATAAATGAGATTGAGCGGTTTTATCGAGTTATGATATGCTACAAAGTTGGTGATATATATAGGACTCTAATTAGAGTTGTACAATTATTAAGGTTGAGTCGTACCAAGTTATTTAATAACGAAAATGACACATTTAATTATTTAATGTACGTGTATATTAATGTCAAATTGGTAACATATTGAATGATGATTTGTGTACAATAATTTTTTATCATATATAACAATTAGGACTTTTTTGTTTCTACCAACCCACTAACTATTAATCTCTTTCACAAATCTGTGGGTATAATGATCCAAACAATTACTTTTTATTATGTATGGTAAAAATTTGTTGTGCATAAATCATCACCCTAAGGTATTTTGTACGTGTTACGTACTTTCATCAGAGGAAATTAATTATTGGACATTGAACATAGTTACGTACCAGAGGGGCGCGGATTTCATACACACACGATACTATTAAATATGTAATGCTTATTTAACTAAGCAAAGTTATATTATATATCATTTAATTTATTTATATTATATTTCCAATCTTTAATTAATTATAATTCGAAGGAAAAAAAATGTCGATGTACACGTATTTCTCATGCTACGCGTGTGTGTTTATTTCTGGAATTAACAAGGATACACGTAAAGTCATATTTACAAGACCAAACGTTATGTTATACCCGATCTCCATCGGGTACCATCGAGTAGGTTGGGAACACCAAAAAGAGGACCTCGGGTAGTGGCATCGGGTATGTTACTCGGGTATCATTACTCGACCGAGAGCCATGCCAAACCCCCCACCCCCTTGATCAAAGTCTTTTATTTTTAATTACCGTTTTTAAATGGTCAAAAGTTTTTTTTTAATTTATTCAACCAACTAATCACTATATATACCACTATTATTCACCATTTTTTACTTACACTCTCACTATATTCTCCACTCTTCACCATTTTTTATAAATTTTATTCTTTTATTCTCTACTCCTGGATCCTCAATCCAATCTCCCTTCATCAGGACATAATCGGTCAAGAGAGGTGCATTGGTGACAACGCTAATGTTGAAGGAGAAGATACGAGCCAAGCACGGACGAGCTCCATTTGACTAAATATTATTGTTTACTTTTAAGTTTAAAATTATGTAATTTGTTATTTCTATTTTACAATTTTAGATTTTAATTAAGTTTTTATTATTAGTATTGTATGAAAATTTTATTAATTAATGAATGAATGAATTTTATTATTTACTTAAACAATTATTTGTCAAAATAAAAATAAAAAAAAGTGAAAAAAGTTTGGGTAAGAAAAAGAAAGGTATAATATTTATTCTGGGTAGGGTAAAGAAAAATAAAATAAAATAAAATAATATGACGCTGATATTACGTTAAGTTAGGAAAAAAATAAAAATAAAAATAAAAAGGGAAAGGAAAACACTGGCCTAAAGTCCTAAACTAGTTTCATGAGGTAGCGAGAATAGGAAGTATGTAGTGAAAATTGATTGTGAAATGATGCCCATTTTCGTAATTCGCTTCCTTTTTTTTTTCTTTTTTTCAAATCCAAACTTTGTACATACACCCCGCCTTTCCAAAACATTTCAGAACTCTTCTAGGGTTTTTTTGAAATTCCGGTGAACAATTTTCTGAACTCTAGGGTTTCTATCTCGTTTTCTTAACCCTTTCCCTCGATTATACGCTGTATATGCTCTATCAACTGTTACCACCATCATCAACCTACAACCACCTTCACCATTTTCTTCTTCTTCCTTCTTCGAACAGCCGACACTCGAAAAACCCCATATTTTGTTGTTGTGCTCTCTGTTAGAAGCATTTCTGTTAACTGTTGAATCTGCGTTTGGGTACACTCGATTATACGTTGTATATGTTCTATGATAAACATCAATCGATAAAGTTGTTCAATTTTCCAGTTTCAAAATGGAGGCACTCTATTCCAAGCTGTATGATAAGTACACTAAACTCAAGGTTTCTCATTTCCCCTTTCTATTTATTCTTCCTCTAAATTTACGAGTAATTATGTTGATCAGGAATTTGTGATTCTTGGTTTTATGTTTAATTTCTGTATAGACGAAAAAGGCTTCTGAAATTGAGCAGCTCAATTACGATCAAGAAGAAAAATTTAAGACCTACGTGACTGGTATGTATTTTCCTGTACATCATTTGCAGTTTCGCACATCTGATATGGTATTTGATTTGTAGTTTTGCTCCAACGTTTTTAAATGATTGTTTAGATTGCATTTTCAGTAATAATTACAATTTCCAACTTTTAAAGTAAGATTTATAGTTTTTAAGTCCAAATATAGCTCTAGGGTTCATGATAGTTGCTATTTTGTAACCAAAATAGAGTTTGAGAAGCTCTATTTTGGATTTGTGGGCATGATGATGAAAGGCTAATGTCAATTAAACATTAAAGAATATTCCCTTTTGTTAAAACCCGGTAACTTTGGGAGAAGGGGTGCCTCCTCGGTCCTCACAAAGTGGGTCGATGGGAAAATGATCAAAATAAAGAAATGAAGCAAGACCAGCTAGATGGCCTCAAAGCTGCCTTTTTATTTAGAGTTTCCACTATTCGCTCAATATCCAGCCTCTTCTTTATTGTTTTATGATTTGGATTGCACTAGTCTGTTTTGAGCTTGAGCTATTCTTATGTTACACGGTTCTGTGATTGCTTGTTACTTTTGTCAGCATTGAACACATAAGAACAAATAATGAACAATTTATTTCACTCTGCTAGTTCATATAGATGTGCTCATCTCTTTTGCTGCTGTATGTATGTAACCTATCGTTTGGCCATATACACTATCAAAGTTGTAATGTGGTGTTGTACTTTATGCTTTTGATATTGTATTTTTAGTGGTGTATATATCAATATTAGTTGTGTATTAATCACCTCTAACTTTATTTAGATACTATCACACCCCTATCCTGTTGAACTTGTAATTGCATGATGTGGTGAGCATGACATTAGAAGATACTCATAGTGGGGTTATTATAATTCACGAAATCTAAAAAAGATAAAAAAAAAACAGAATAAAACACACATGAAGTAGTTGTGCATTTATGAGTCTTGCAGAAAAGATAAATTGGCCTTAGATATTGCATTCTATGTACAATTAGTGTTATTACTTATTAGAGAAGTAATAATAATAGAAAACAGCAGGCATGTTTATAGACAAGCACTTTAAAACACAAACAACAGAAGTCATTTGAAATTTATGGCCCGAGTCATTTCTATGTATAAATATTTGCAGACACTTCCTAATTTCTTCATTATTCTGCTTCCAAAAGACTATTACCGATGGTTAATGATAAACGTTAGCACAACATGAATTTTTTTAATTTTTCTAATGCAGCTGCGGATGAACTGGTTTCCTATTTAACAACCGAAAAGGATATGTTATTAGCACAAATCAGTGATTTGAGACAGGAAGTTTCATCGATCAGGCAAAGACTTTTCCTTGGGTACTAACATATTTTCTTGATATTTCTTGCCAATAAGTTAACACATTTTTTATTCTTTCATTTGCAGATCGGCCAAGGATGAAGAGCAAGAAAAGTACGAAAAGATGCTAATGGAAGAGAAGCAAAAAAGTAAGGCATACTTTTATCTTCTTGGGAGCTAACTGATTAATAAGGACCACACTTGTAATGTAGTGAAACTTATTCATGTCGTTAGGGTGTATTGTCAAGTGTATGTGCATTATCACTTAAAATATAATTACAGTTGATATTCTAAATATAATTTGTGAGTATAAACTCTTTTCACACGGTAAGTAACCCGGTTTTTGTTGTTTCCCTCGATAAATGGATTTATACAAAAACAAATTTTTATAAATTACATCCAGTTGTTAAACAGTTGATTCCAAATCTTTCTTGTCATGGATTTGAAAGGTTTTATTATGAATCTAGAACTACAAATTACATCCAAATATGATCTTTATAGGTCTCCAACTCATATTTCACACAACATATGTTTTGACTACTTCTGTAATTGTAATTTGTAAAGGGAGTATCAGTTGACTAACCAAGAAAGAACTTTACCAATTCAAAAATGTTAGTTACATTTTACTTATTAGATGATAAAATTTTGTTTTCTTGTTCTAGACTATGATAATTAACATTGGTACAATTTAAAAGCCATTTATGTTGTACAAGATGCAAATAGCCTTATTGAGGAAAATTATATTGTGCTACCATTTGTCTAATTAAGTATTTTTCTTCTGTCCTGTTTTCTTTTAGAAATGCACACCCTAGTTACAGGATCTAGAATAGTCTTTCAATAATTTTTGTTAATCCTGACTTGGAGCAATGATTCTCTAGCATGAGAAAACGTCAATATATGACTATTAAATGACAATATTAAAGCATCTATTGTTTTACAAAGTACTCAAGGTCTTTTATTGAATTCTGAGATATTTTATACTTCTTGTCTTCAACTGATGCTATTGCTATAAGTCAGTGATTGATTAAATTTATCAATTTGATAAAATGAGTTAATAGAGATGGAAATTTCGCCCCATATACTTGTAAAAGCGCCATTTTTCGGTTTTTCGTTTCGAATGGGTAATGCAAAACTTTAGCTCGAAAGGTAATGGGTCAAAAGGATCAAATGGGTTGGAAGCTGTTCAAAGTGTATTGTTAATGCGTAAAACCTTCTAAAACATTTTATTCAAACAATTAGATCATTGCAGAAATGATATTACTTATGTATTACTATCTAACACTTACTGAAAAAGTCAATTTTAGGACAAAGTGTTTCGTACCAGATTTACATGTTTTCACATGTTAACTTTGCAGACAAAGAACTTTCAGAAGAAATTGAGAAGTTGCAGAGAAAAGAATTTTGTTCCAGTGACATGTTTGCAATTAAGCAAGTGTCTGGTTCACCACTTCCTTCACGAGGAACTAGCAACTCAACAATAAGAAAGAGACGCAGGAACTCCATGCATGAAAAGGATGTTGAGGTTGCTCTGGGTGTTAGTGGTCAAAATGGTCACAGTGAACATATCTTGCAGGGAGAATCAGAAAACCTGTTAGATAAAGAAAACATGTTTTCTGGTGCTTATAGTAATGCTAATCAGGTATATCTTGTGCGGCTCCTAGTTTTCAATTCTTCTGGTTTTGGTGGACAGTTTTATTATTGACCATATTAATGATAATTTGCAGCCAAAATGCTGTCGTAGAAGGCTTGATGGTCCAGGTATGTTTGAAAGTTGAAAATCCTTCATGGGTTGGTTTTATCCTTAACCGGTCAAACAAGTAAAAGAGTTGACTAAAAAGGAAAGGGGTAAAATGGGTTGAAAGCCAAAGGCATAACCTCCTAAAATCCATTATATTTAAGTAAATATTCTTATTCGAGGTAATATAATTTTAGTAATCATATTTAATGCACTAATTTTTAAAAAATAGTAATTTTTTTGAGTAATAGTGTTGTTGGTTTATTGACCCGACACATAAAAGATTTTCCTGACTAAGTTTATTTGGTGTAGAAAATGCCTCTGATTCTAGCATCTGCATGTTTCAAGAGCTTGTTGAGTGTCTACTTGATCTAAAATTTTCAGTTGCAACCCAAACTGATGATAATGTCCAAATAACTGCAGTGCATGAATCAAGTGGTAACTCTCTTCTTTATTTATCATGTTATACAAAGTTGTTGCATTTTAGTCATCATCTTGAGCTTCACATATCTGAACTCAGGTTTTGCCTAAATATAGACGTGTCAGGTGCAACCCCTCTTGGACGACAATTTGTGAATCTCAATAAATACTTGGTATTTGCAAGCAATTGTTATTAGAATTAAATCGATTTTTAAATCAAGGAAGGCTTCGGTTTCAGTTTTCAGTTTTCTTTAATACCCTCTTAGTTTCCACCAGATTCTTCCCTTTTGTAAGAAACCCATGGTCACACTCTTATCTTATTCCACTCCACATTTTAGGTTCAATCTTCATTGAATCCCACTTGCAAAAAATTTCAGCTTGGCCTTAAGATTACCAAATAAACTTATGTAATTGGTGGGAATTGTCACCTCTAGTTTTTATGATAAATTAATTTTTTTCCTTTGTGGTAATGGGGCTTGACAGGATACTCTTTTAATTTGGGATGGGTGAAGAACATGGCAGGAGAAGAGGAGTTATTATATCGTGTGTCATCGCTGGGAACATTTGAAAGAGTAGCACCAGAATGGATGCGAGATGTGATGTTATTTAGTAAGAGCATGTCTCGCATGTTCTTTAAAACTGTATCGAGCATCGTCAAGCCTCATGAATGAAAAGGGCCAACTTTTCTTTCTTTGCAACTTGTAAATCTATTGTGCTTCGGTTTGTTTTTGCTACTTAAAGTGACCACTATTCTGGTTGTGTATGTTGGCGTCCAGAATGAATGCCGAAAAGCTCTTGTTTTGCTTTGTCATTGAATTTAGTCCCTTTTTTTATTTTTTTAATTGAGGGTTTTGCTGTGTGATCAAGGGGTTTTTGTTTTTGGGGATCTCGAGTCGACCGGTTCTACGACCAACTTGGAGCATGTAACCAACAGTTAAGGAGCATATGCCATGGTTTCATGTCTAGAGTTTTATGATACATTCCATTAACTAAAAATATTCTTTGATTTTGTCTTCGGCTCTTGCTATTAATCTGTTTGACCAAGTAAAAATAATGATGGTTCTTCATATGTCATTTCTTTTTGGCTATCTAGAATTCATTAGCTTCATACTACGTTCAGCCCGTTGTGATCCTTTTAAGCTTATGGCCTCAGGTCTAACCCAACAGTGCTGTAAAACTCGGCCTAAGTGGCTGAGTACTCGGGGAGTACTTGAAAATTGGAGAAATTCCGAGTCGAGGGGCTACTCGGCCAAATTACTTTGATTCGGTCAAAACTTGGCCCTATGCGGCGCTACTCGGTCCAACTTGATCAACGGAAGTCAAAATAACTTTTTTTAAAATTTTTTCAAAGAAATACACTATACATAGTTTAACCTAGTCGATTCTCTCTCTTTCACGATTTCTTATGACTACGAAATCGATTATTTCTCTTCCACTTTTCTCACAACTCTTCACAATATGAAGTAGTTTGAAGTTTTCAATAATTATGTTTGTGTTTCAACATATTTCTTGGGTCCTATGACCAATTATATTTATATTTGAGTATTTACAGATTTATATATAAAAGTTCCAATCTGAGTACTCCTCGCCTAGACCGAGTACTTGATACTCTCCCGCTGACCGCTCGACTACCGTCTAGCGAGTTTTATAACTTTGTAACGCAATAGAAAATATTCCAGGTTATGTGTTTACCTCCAAACAATAGATTTACCAACAAAGGAGATTGTAAAGGAAACACTAGGTACTCAACGCGAGTGAAGGTCCTCAAGAAATGTTAAAAGATTTCATAGTGTGCTTCAACAACCGAAGATAGCATGTAGCATTCCATACTAATGGAACCGACTCCTTAATTTATGGTCTAAAACCCGAGCCCTTTGTTCAAGTTACTAGTATCAATGGTCTAGCCTTTCATTACAAGGAGGAAGTTGTTCAAGATAACTAGTAAGTAACATAGGTTATGGACATAACACCGTCAACAAATGAAGTGGCAAGTGGCTACTGGCTAGTAGGACCTTTGACCCAAGTTTGAAGGAAGATATCAACCTCCACTATGAGAGATGGTAGGTTAAAAGATGAAGTATTCTGACTAGGAGTATAAGCACATGATGTGAACAAGACAATTGTCCTCTTTTTGAAGGGAGTAGTTTGAATCATTTAGGTAGCTCCCCAAGTCTCATATGGAGATATACTCCATTAGTGAAGGATGGGCTATGAGCCCTATGATCAAGAAAGTTGTTTTGATGGTTGAACCTTCATTCGAAAGGGACAAAACTCAACACTGCGAGTACTAGAAGGAGCTTATCCAACCAATGTAGTGCATTGAAGAACGAAATTAAATGCTATGTACGTGCAAGAGAGACTCTTAGACCATGTGAAAGGTGGATAAAGAAGCCCGAAACAAACGTCAAATAGAAAGGAGTGTGGATACTCAGGATGGAGCAATCGTGGGCGATTTGTGAAAGAATACATCATTTCACTAACACCTCGTCTCTAAGAATTGGATGATAGGAGCTTGCGCATAATGAAGGGAGAGATTGCTACCATCTACTTCCAAAAATCTTATTGACAGGGGAAGCTCCACTGAAATAGTGTCTCAAGATTGCTTCCATAAGCTCTCACCATCCTTGATTACAAAATAAAAAATAATGGCACCTATATATAGAAGCATAGAGCTTTTCTTTTTAAAAAGACCTAGACCTAGTTGCATTAAATTCAACATAGAACAATATGTTTTAAGCTATTCGAATGTAATTGTGGGGATTCAAGGACATTCTAGTATCTCTAATAATTTTGATGCTTAGGCATACTTTCAATCACTACTATCTTCTAATTACTTTAGTAATTCCTTTCATTATATGTATGTTCTATACATTTGATATCATGTCATCATAAACAAGAATCCAAAGTCAAACACTAGCATCTATTAATCATTTTTATCTCATATTAGTATCTAAAGTGACTGTTATATAATCCATCAAACTAGATGCTACACACTTAACTTCCCTACTTTCATTAGTAATAGGTA
The DNA here is from genome assembly GCA_032274825.1 of Drosophyllum lusitanicum. Taxonomy (NCBI): domain Eukaryota; kingdom Viridiplantae; phylum Streptophyta; class Magnoliopsida; order Caryophyllales; family Drosophyllaceae; genus Drosophyllum; species Drosophyllum lusitanicum. Next base: position 10,900 of record JAUEJL010037521.1, read on the forward strand.
TAAAATCAATTTACCAAATGATGAACTTCGTTTTATAGTAAGTAGTCATTGAAATAACAAATCTATACTAATATATAAAGTATTTAGTGCACGTTTTCTCTCTTAAAAGTCTTAATTTAAGCAATTTGACATTAATAATTTACCCTCTTGATTTACAAAAAAAAACTAATTTACCCTCATATCAAACTAAATGGAAACTTTTAAATAACGTAATTATTAGGTGAAGTTAATGAGATTCTTATATAATATATTAAAATAACTAGACCTTCGATAACAAATAATATATTTGAAAAAATCAAGTTAATGCAAATTAACTTAATTATTGAATTTTTTTAATAATTAAACATTTCATTTTAAATATTCTATCGTATAATTAATAATTTAACTTAATTATTAGAAAATTCTCATAACTAGAACTCATAAACATGAGTAACATGTTACCCAAATTCATAAGCATTTTTGGATATTTTTAATAAATGGCTCATATAAATCAAAATAAATAGATTTATGGTGTATTGATGTGTTGCTTTACTGTAACATCCTCGATTTGAGCCTAGTTGTAGTTGAGTATGTACGTGTATGTAAATTGAGTAAAGTAATAATAATAGAGTATGTGTGTCTATTATTATGTGCTTGGTTGCTATGTGTTTTAGTAGTTATATGTTGAAATTATAAAAGTAGTGGTAATGTAAGTAAGACGGTTAATTTATGAACGATTTTAAGTAAGGATTCCGAAAATATTCCCGTTAGTTGAAACGGGTAAGCGAGGGTCGAGTTGTAAGTTGAAAAGGGGAACAAAATACCTCTTGTTGATAGGCTTAAAGCCAAAGGCGGTTAAGCCTTATATACCCACGTCTTTGTGTGTTTAAACACAAACATAGTCAACTCAAAAACTCTCTCTACATGTTCTCTTGAATTCTTGAAGAAACCATTGAAGATTTCTAGTACAAGCTGATTTCAGTAGCAAACCAAGATCATCATCATCATCATCATCTTGTTCTTCTTCTTCCTCTTATTGTAAGTTCATGTTCTTGAGTTGAGGTTTAAACGGGTTAAGTATAAATCGACCTCAAGAATTAAAATTGATGCTTCAATCTGTTTCTACAACTCTTGTGGATGGATTAGAACATCAAACCAAGTTTGAATTGGTGGTTTTGATCAAGTTCATGAAAATTGATTCAAATGGGTCAAATGGTTAAATTTGATCCCAAAACTTGTATAAGTTGTTAAAATTAATGAAAAAGATGTTTTTAGGATCATATGAACGTCCCCTATGATGTACAAATGCTGGAAATAATTTAGAAACTCGGATTATGAAGTTTGGATGAAGAACAATCGAAACAGGGGGCTGTAGCCGACCTGTTCTGAAACCAGTTTGCTTGCGGGCGCAAGGGTTGTCCTTGCGGCCGCAAGGAGGACTTCGAAGGAATTAAAATGAAAGAAATCACTTGGATGATGTTATAATCATGTTGGTTCAGATCCAAAAATGAAAGAAAGTGGGCTGCTTGAATGAGTTGATGTGCTAAAATGAGTGTTTGACTTTCTTAAGTCAAATCACCTTACACATATACATAACTAAACTTTTCAAGAATGGCAAAACAGCCCTCTGCACTTAATATCTTTCAAGATGACGGTTTTAGCCCCCTAGTTTTAATAAACACCTCTTATCTTAATTAGGAAAAATTCCTAATTAACACAACATTCAATTAATTAAATAATTTATGTATTCATGAACCTTGGGGCGTTACAATACGAAGTCAGAATATTTGAGTATAACCTGTGAATAATGATATTCAAGCATTATGAATTAAATAGATAAACAACGATGATGCTCAGAAGGAAGAAATATCGAGTATATAATTTTAAAGAGTAAATAATGTACAAATGAGTAGTATAATACTACAATGTATATATTATTAAATATGAAGAATGTTCAATATAGTCAATAATTAATTCATAGTCCTAAGGGATTAATTTTAGCCTTTGGATCAATGGTCCAGATTACATGTGATTGAATATTAAAATTTTAGGACTATGTTTTTTAAATGGACTTTATTAAACACAACTCTATTAAATATAATAATGAAGGGTATAATAATGAACTTTATTGATCCATCACATTCTTTTATTATTTTTGGTTTGTATGAGTAATGAAATTTCATCACATAACATATTTTAAAAAGTCATTTTTATTAATATATTATAGTTTGATAGTTTTTTTATCAAAAATTTATGTTATATAGATACTTCTAGATATATATTGTACTTACAGTTAGTCATAATTTAATAAAAACTATAATGATTTATTTGGTAATATAGAAAAAACAAGTATAAAGAAGATTAAGAAAAATATCATTATAGAAAATTATGAAAAAATATTACCTTTTAAAAATTATCATCATGTTGTAAAATTAAAAAAGATTAAATTATAAATTTTCACTCCATTCCTATAAGGAATAAGTTAAAAACACCACATCTCCATGGAATGAAAATGAGGGAAAGAAATTTCTTATGGATTAGTCCATTCAATTCCTAAGTGAGTATCAAACACGTTTTTCTTATTATGTCATAATAATCTATTCCATTCCGCCATTGATTCATGTATACCAAACACAAAGTTAATTTTTTTTTAATTTTACAACATAATTATAATTTTAAAAAATATTATTTTTTTCATAATTTTCTATAAAGATATATTTCTTAATCTTCTTTATGTTTAATTTTCCTATGTTACCAAATAAATCATTATAGTTTTTATTAAATTATGAACTAACCGCAAGTACAATATATATCTAGAAGTATTATATAACATAAAAATTTGATAAAAATTATCAAACTATAATATATTAATAAAAGATAACCTTTTTAAACATGTTATTTAATAAAATTTTATTACATTTCATTCGACTACTTATTCTATTACGTTCTTTTTTTTTCTTTCCATTCATTTCAACCAAACACACCATTGTTACGGTCTTACACTCTTACCAAACAAAAATATTTTTTCTCTGCATCGACTATCGATTGCTCTCTTTCTCACACACTCTCTCTCTGTAGAGCGTCTTCGCAGGTCTTTTCCTTTCTTCCTCCTCTATACACAACTACGACGGGAAGCACAGCAAATAAGAAATTAGAGCCTGCCGTCTCACTCCCGGCCGCTGGCGATCGTGCCTCCTCCCACTCCGACGACGGCCGCTGACACTCCGGCCACCTCTGGTGAGTCCAATTTGATGCAAATCACCGACCACCATAAATCGCCGACGGAGTCGAAACCCTAGGTTCCCGTTGACAGGTTTGTTTTCTTCCGCAACTGCTATCATTCCCATTCCTTCTTATTTTTCTACTGGATCTTTGTTGATTTCTGGAAGAAGGAGACGAAACCCTAGGTTCCCGCTGGCCGTTGCTGTCGACGCTGGCCAAGGTGGTGATTTCTGATTGAGGTACGTCTGAATTATGGGTGGAATTAGGGGTTTTCTTGTCGATCGAGTTTTGCAGATTTGGGCATTTTTGGTTTGATTTGTTAAGATTAACCCAGATGCGATTTGTGGATTTATGATTAAAGTAATTTTTGGTTTGATCTGTTAAGATTAACCCAGATGAATTTGGGCATTTTTGGTTTGATTTGTTAAGAATTAGGTGGATTTTCATCTGTGAGTTTATAATTAAAGTAATTACTTCATATTTGATTATCTTTGTTCATCATGACATGGGATTTCTTTGTTCATCATCTACGATTTTCTGGACGTACTCATTTGTGGATTTTTGTTAATCTATAATTTTCTATGTTCATCATCTGTGGATTCGTGTTTATCAATTAAAATTCTATTTTTGTTTGAATAATAATTAAAATCTTAATTGGTTAAAAGAATAATTATGATCTTAATCTTAAGTGTATATTTGATTTTATTAAATACTACATTTAATGCAATTAAATATAATTAGAAGGTTAAAATAAGAACAAAAGGAAAGGAAAGGAAAGGCAGGACATTGTTTGGAAACAAGGATATGAAAGGAAATGACCAAAATGCCCTTCTTGTAACTGTAATTAACTCTAAGGTTTTAACCTTTTTTCACTTGAAAACTTTCTAAATAAAGCTAGCATACACGCATCAACTTACTTCTTTGCACTTACCAAGACTTGAAAGCCATCAAATGAGATCATTTAAATGCAAAAATGTCGTGGTTTATGAATTCAGTTTTATCACGAGAAAGTCTTACGGGCAATGCTTGTGTCATTTGCAGTTTGAAATTTATGGGATGCTTTGTTTATCGAAAAGTTTCTTTTTGTTCTAATTCATTTAAAGTAATAAATTGTTTGACATTTATTCATTTAGTTTTATCAAACAGGTCTTGGATATTTCTTGATTGTAAGCCGTTGGCTCATATATGAGCTTTAATGGCCGACCAGCCTAATTTTTCAACTGGATACTCTGTTGGAATCACCCCCTCCACCCCAGAGCCACAATCCCGGAGACCCACCACCAAATCAAGCCCACCTCCTTTTACCTCACCACCCGGTCCTAGATTTGCACCGCCCACCATACAACCTAACCAGAACCAGATACTTTCCCCTTCAGTTAAAGGGTCCCAATTGCCTTTATCTGCAAACGGGATTAGAAGTGGAAGCCCGCTACCACATTTAAGCACGCCGCCAGGGCCGCCAGTATTTTCTTCACCTGTGCAACCTGCCGCTGTACCATTTAGAACATCTCCATCAACCCCTCAACCTGTTGCATTTTCTGCAGCTCCATCCTTGTCTGCTACACCGCCTTCGAATTATTCAGATGGCACAAATGAATATCAGCGCCAGGTGGCGAGTGATGCAGAGGACATGGTGTCTCTGTCTGATGCACCAAATGTTCTACTCTCAGCTCATAAGGTATCTTATAATTTTTAAACATGTTTCTTTACTAAACCATAATGTGCCATTTAACATTTCATTCAAATTCCAATTTTTTCTTCGAGAAGTGAATTACCCTGCTTTTCTTCTTCTTAAGGAAAATTGCAGCAGTTAGCTACAGACTTCACGTCATTTGTAATTTGGTTTTAGTAATGGTTTTGAAGTCCAGTGAACAAGCTAGAAATGAAGTGAAACTATGTTTAAAACCATTAACGTTCATCAGTACTTACATTTTTCTTAGTTAATCGTAATTGCCTGTAGTAATCATTTTTGAAAAGGGAAAGTTGGTCTAAGTAACTTTCTTAAAATCACATGACCTAATTAGGATTGAAGTCATAATATGCTGTTATTTGTTACAATTTCCCCTTCTTACGAGTTAACTATCATGTATGGAAAGATCAATTTGAAAGCCCCACCAATTGTATATTCAAACATACACAGCCTGTTAAATCACTTTGATCAAAACAAATAAATTATTGGTGAAGTAATAATGTAATATGGTTTTGCCATAATTTTTGGCAAAAATTTGTTTATTGACTTTTTAGAAAGGACTATAGAGATTCTGATCTGCCCCATTTTGACTTGTACTAAAGTTACATATGCTGACCTTCTTGACCCACCCATTCACCCACCTTTAGCTTTAGCATGGATGAAAGATTTTCACACTGAAACTTTTCTCTTCTCTCTTTTTTGAAATTTTATTTGTTTATCTCCCTATACAGGTACTGAAACAAAAGAAACTCATGAATGTACCCAGCTTGGGTTTCGGGGCACTTGTTTCTCCTGGACGGGAAGTCTTGCACAGTCCTCAAATAATTCAGCGGGACCCACATCGCTGCCAAAACTGTGGAGCTTATGCAAATCTATATTGCAACATCTTACTTGGATCAGGGCAGTGGCAATGTGTAATTTGCCGAAACCTAAATGGAAGTGAAGGCGAATACATAGCCTCCACCAAAGAAGATCTTCTTAATCTACCCGAGTTAGCATTCCCAATGGCTGACTTCGTCCAAACCGGGAATCGGAGACCCGGATTCGTTCCGGTTTCTGATTCCCGTATGTCAGCACCAATAGTTGTTGTTGTTGATGATTGTTTAGATGAACCCCACCTACAACATTTACAGAGTTCTTTGCATGCATTTGTGGACTCACTTTCCCCAACCACAAGAATCGGGATTGTAACGTACGGGCGCACTGTTTCGGTTTATGATCTTTCTGAAGGATCAATCGCATCTGCTGATCTTTTACCCGGTAATGTTTCTCCAAGCCAAGATTCGTTGAAACAACTCGTTTATGGAACCGGGGTTTATTTGTCTCCTATTCATGCTTCGTTACCTGTGGCACACTCCATCTTTTCTTCTTTAAGGCCATATAGCTTGAATCTTCCGGAATCTTCTAGAGACCGTTGCATGGGAGCGGCGATTGAAGTGGCGCTGGCGATTGTTCAAGGCCCATCAGCTGAAGTGTCACAAGGGGTTGTGAAAAAACCGGGAGGTAGTAGTAGAATAATCGTGTGTGCTGGTGGACCCAACACCTATGGGCCGGGGTCGGTCCCACATTCTTTTAGTCATCCAAACTATCCCCACATGGAGAAAACTGCTTTAAAGTGGATGGAACATTTGGGGCGTGAAGCTCATAAACGTAATACTCTAATTGACATTTTATGTGCGGGAACATGTCCCGTAAGAGTCCCGATTTTACAACCGCTTGTGAAAGCTTCAGGCGGGATTTTGATTCTTCATGATGATTTCGGTGAGGCTTTTGGTGTCAATCTTCAAAGAGCATCTAATCGGGCTGCGGGTTCTCATGGTTTAATGGAAATACGTTGTTCTGATGATATAAACGTTACTCAAGTTATTGGCCCTGGTGAAGAGGCCCATACGGATAACCATGAAGCGTTTAAGAACGATAATTCTGTCTCGATACAATTGCTGAGTGTGGAAGAAACACAATGTTTTGCAGTGTCAATGGAAACACGTGGAAACATCAAAAGTGATTTTGTTTATTTTCAGTTTGGAATTTTGTTTGCGAATTTGTATCAAGCGGACATCACGAGGGTGATTACTGTTAGACTGCCAACAGTTGATAGTGTTTCTTCTTATCTGAATTCCGTTCAAGATGAAGTAGCGGCAGTTCTTATTGCCAAACGGAGTCTCTTACGGGCCAAAAGTTTCTCTGATGCAATTGATGTGAGGAAAACAGTAGATGAAAGAATTAAAGATATTACTAATAGATTTGGATCACAAATGCCAAAATCAAAACTTTACCAGTTTCCAAAGGAACTGTCGTATTTACCAGAGATATTATTTCATCTTAGGCGGGGTCCGCTTTTGGGTAGCATTGTTGGTCATGAGGACGAGAGGTCGGTTTTACGTGAAATTTTTTTGAATGCGTCTTTTGATTTGTCTCTACGAATGGTGGCTCCGAGATGTCTTATGCACCGTGAAGGAGGAACTTTTGAGGAGCTTCCGGCTCATGATCTTGCAATGCAATCTGATGCAGCTGTTGTTCTTGATCACGGGACAGATGTCTTCATTTGGTTGGTGAGTTACTTAGCTTATTAAAACACACACACACACTCACTCTCTCTTTCTCTCTCGGTATATATATATGTGTGTGTGTATGTATTTATAGAAAAAGTTGCAATTGTCTAAACTTATGCTGCTTTGAAGGCGGCAATTTCACCCATTTTGCTTATGAATGTATAGATTTGGGCTTTGTTTTATCTTAAAGGGGTCAAATGGGTAAAACCAAATGGGCCTAACAGGCTGAATGTCACCTTAAGTGTAAATCTAACGCATGAAGCCTTCTAAACAATTTTGTGGAGAAAATTAGATTATTACTATCACAATATACTTTGTTTAATTATAGCAGACACACTAGTTAGTGAAATTATTTTTTTTTGCGGTTCGACCCAGCCTGTTTCAATATGTACCGAAGTTGCCCATTCTGAATTTGTGACGCAAACCTGTATTGATTTGTTACCCAAAACCTTTATGCTACTTATCACACAGATCCTTTGAAAGGCAATAGAGTGAACTTATTGTGAAATTATCTATAATAGGAGAAAAGGTTTGTCTTTAGTTTTCTTTGTACAGGGTGTTTGGATGTGTGTTTCCAGTATGGTGGTTATCGTGATTCTAAGGATTAGAATCATCGTACGATAATAAAATAATATAGATTTTAGATTTAGTGACATAATTTACATGTACCATCAGTAACCAGTATTTTTGAAGTGATCTTCTTGTCTGTTTCCCATTTCCTAAAATTAGAGTAAATTGGCCTGAAAGAATAAAATAGGATCTCAGAACTAGAATCAGTTTTACCTGGTCTTTTGAAGTGAACATCTTGCCTGTTTCTTAAGTGTCTAATTTTTTTTGAAAAGATAAATCATTTGCCAAACATTTAAGCATGTGATTATGTGAATGTTAAACGGCATCCACATCCAAACAATATCTTTTACAGCCTGTTCTATTACAGTTGATTAACTGTTTATAATTATTTATACGTCACACTGTCACCTATAAAGCACACATCCAAACAACCCCCATGAATCTTCTAATCTATTATTGCTGGTGAGTTGAATTTAGGGTGCTGAACTTGCTGCCCAAGAAGGAAGAAGTGCAGCAGCATTAGCAGCCTGTAGAACATTGGCAGAAGAACTCACAGAGATAAGATTCCCGGCTCCTAGAATTCTTGCATTCAAAGTAATACTTCAATATTCTAATCCGTTTTCTTATTCCAACCTACAAGAAATAATATATAAAAGCTATAAAAATATTGACTGTTTAAGGGAGTTATTTGTAACTAACAGGAGGGCAGCTCTCAGGCTAGATATTTCGTGTCTCGGTTAATTCCTGCACACAAGGACCCTCCCTATGAGCAAGTAAGTTCACCATAATACGTTGTCTTGTCGGATATTGTTACTCTTGTCCAGATTCTTCTGCAGAAAAGTTCCAAATAAAAATAAAGCGGGCAACCTATTTATCTATAACCGGCTCAATTATGGGCTATATTTTATAGCTAAATAGCTAATAGGTCGGTCAAGTAAGTAAATTAAAAAACCAAGCTAAAGACGGAAATGGGTCAAAGGTGTCCATGACATAATCAAGAGTTTGCAATGGAGATGGTATTAGAAATAATTTAGATAAGATTTTGCAAGTCATGTAAATTAAGATTTTGTAATATGGTACTAGCCAACAATTTTAGGTCCTCTCTACTCTCCTTTCCATAGTTGATCTCCTAGCCTTAATTTCCATGGCTCCCTAGGATATCTCCCCACATAGACCAACTACCAATTCCTCTCTTTCCGTTGCAACTATGTTACACATGCTTACAATCAAGTTATACTCAAAACAATCTTTTAGGGCGAAATCAAGTTCTCGCCTTTCTTTCTTATGTGAATATGGTTATGTTGATGGCTCTCTTCCACCACCGTCACCTTTAGTGGACGTTGATGACTAGTCTTCTTCGAAAAGCCCTTGGTATCACCTCCATGTGATGTTTGCCTGTTTGGTGCTTTCTTGAAGCCGTTTACAATCCCGTGGAACGCCTGCAAACTCTTCGAGACTCTTTTCGACAACTTCAAGAAGTTACCTCATCTGTGTGTTAATATGATCGAAAATTCAAAGCCGGGTGTGATTAACTTGATGTTATTGTGTTGATGATGTCGACAAGTCTTATTTGTTTCTTTGTAGTCTCAACTCATCTTGTGAGACTTTGATGTGAAGTAAAACCTCGCCCATTGTGTGTTAATATGATCGAAAATGCAAAACCGGGTGTGATTAACTTGATGTGATCGGTCATCATGTTGATGATGTTGACAAGTCTCGTTGGTTTCTTTGTAGTCTCGACTCATTTTGTGATACTTTAATGTGAAGTCAAACCTCGCCCATTGTTTCATGACATCCTTTCTCAAGCCAAGAGTCATGGCTCTTCAGCCCGTGGCGATGCTTTTACCGCCCAGCGTGATCGGCCTACCTCTTCTCGTGGTGGGTACTCCGGTGTTGTTCTTTTTGGTGGTGGGGGTGTAGTCCTCGATCACCACATTGTCAACTTTGCAAAAAAAAAAAAAGGCCATTATGCTAACTCTTTCCAAATCTCACTACTTTTGCTAAGCACTCATGCCTTTTAAGCACAATGCCATCATACTCATGATACTCATTCATATGTTGATTCTGGTTGCATCAACCCATATGACGTCTTTTGCTGCCAACCTTGTGATATGAATCAAACCGGAAATCAGAAAGAAAAGATAAAAAGATAAAATAATCGACTTTCGAGAGGTCGATCGGCTC